>CAUYON010085047.1:0-32547 GCA_963573935.1 Arctocebus calabarensis
AAAAAAAAAAAAATTACAAATGATGCATAAGAAAGACTCAGGGATATAAACTGAAGGTCTTCCCATCTCAAAACTTGATATGTAGAAAACATTACCTAAAAGATCATAATCTGTATATTTTAAATTATGAAAATATAAAAGGCATTGAAAAAAATAAATGGAAGCCCACTATGAAAAAAGACAAAAAATTTAAAATAACTAATTAGAACTTGTAGAAATGAATAGTTATTTAAATTTACCACTGGATAACTGGGTTAGCAACTGAGTCTAGCAGCAAACTAGACTCAGCTCAAGAAGAAATTAGTAAACTTGAAGATAGATTTGAAAAAAATATTCCTCAATGTAGAGCAGAAATAAATAAATAGAATATATGAATAGAAAATAGATTCAAAGGTCCAAATTATATCTAATGGGAATTTCAGAAAGAGAGACTAGACAGAATATGGGAGACAAAATATTTGGAGAGAATGGCTGATAGATTAAATGAATTGGTAAAAGATATATTTTCCTGTTTTACTAAATAATTGGCTGATTTGGGGGGCACAAACGATTCATATAATCTCAGAACATTATAAGATCTTATTAAATATTAATTTAATTAATATAATTTAAGTATACAAGGATCAATAAGGGACAAATCTTCACAATAAGCAAAATGTAACTATTGTCATTAAAGCAGTAGAAAGAAAGGCCAGGCATGGTGGCTTACACCTGTAATCCTAGCATTCTGGGAGGCCGAGGCAGATGGATAGCTTGAACGCACAAGTTTAAGAACAGCCTGAGCCAGAGCGAGACCCCATCTCTACTAAAAATAGAAAAACTGAGGCAAGAGGATTGCTTATGCCCAGGAGTTGGAAACTGCTGTGAGTTATAAAACCAAGGCACTCTACTCAGGGCAACGGCTTGAGATTCTGTCTAAAAAAATAATAATAAAAATAATTAGAAAGAAAGTGCCCACTACTCAAGAATTTATAGTGAGAAATTACTTCCAGCTTGGATTATTAGAGAAGAATTCATGGACGAGATAAATGAGTACATTTTGATAAACGAATACAATTCCTCACAAAAGGATAATCTAACAAAGACACAGAGAAAATACAGGAGATATTTGAGGAAAAGCAAGTAGTCCATGTATATGCAAGGATTAATTGTAGAAGATTAAGAAAATTAGAACCTGATTATGCAGGCCTTAAATGTTACACTAAATATTCTGGACTACTAGGTAAAGTAAAACATCTCAAGTAACTCATTGCTGGAGAGTTTTTAACAATGCGGTGACAAGATTAGAACTGTCATTTAGGAAGATTGATCCAACCTACAATTACATATAAGATGAACTAGAGTGGAAAGACAGATATAGGAGTCAGGCAAATCAATTGATTTGTGTGTCACAGAGAATTCCTGATGGTGACAGAAAATGTAACTCAGCCTGGCTTGAGCAAATAAGAATTTTATTAGATTGTAATCAAAATGTTGAGGATAGAGCTAGTCAGATATGCCTTTATCCAGTGTTGTATAATAAATAATTTGGCTGACCTTTATTTGTGGCTCTTGGGATATAACCTCTAAATCCTTGGAATTTCCTGGTAATAAGAGTGTTTTTGTTATTTATGGTAGGCCCTGATAGTTTATGCTAAGGAAATAAGTCATGATGGGGGTTGGCCATGCCAGAAGGGCCATCCTGTGACTAGAGGGTGGGGGATTTGAGTCACAGGATATCATTTTAACATCCAGTGAAGGAAGTTGGGCTGAAGGTTGAATTCAATCAAATGGCTAATGATTCAATCAGTCATGAGTATATAGGGTGGCCACAAAGTTTGTGTGCAATCTATGGCCATCCTGTATAATGAAACCAAATAAAAATTCAATGAAGATCAAGTGTGCATCCCCAGTTAACAATATTCTGTATATGTGCTACACGTCAGTGTGCTGGACGGTGCTCTCTCCTGGCTCCAGATGTAAAATACAGAGCCCCTCCCAGACCTCACCCTGTGCACCTCTTCTTTGGGCTGGTCCTCATTTGCATCTGTTTTGCTATAATAAAACTATAACCCTAGACATGGACCTTCCTGAGTTCTGTGGGTTCTAATAAGTTACCAAACCTGAAGGGATAGTGTGGAATCCTCAATTTGTTTCCATTTGCTCAGAAATGTGGGTGGCCTGAGGACCCCTGAGTTTGCTGCTCTTGTTTGAAGTGAAGGCAGTCTAATGGAGCACTGTGCTGTTCACCTGTGAAGTCTGGCCTAACTCTGGGTAGTTAGCATCAGAAGTCATTGCATTCAGCAATACGAGACACTGAGATGTGACCCTGCATTGCATGCTCAAGGAACAGTATGAGGCCTGGGTGGCAGCGTGAGTGGTGGTAAGAACACATGAGGTCTGACAGGTAGCTAGGGCAAATCATGCAGCCAGTAGTTCTCAGCTATGACTATATCTTAGAATCACTGGGGAGCTTTTAAAAGAACCCAATGTCCAGCCCAGGTCAATAAAATCAGAATCTCTTGGAGAGGGCAGAGGCATCTGTAGTTTTACAAGCTCTTCAGGTGATGTAGATCATGATATAGGCACTAGTTGGCCATCGAGTGAAGACATTAGATTTTGTTCTGAGCATAAGAAGAAGTTGATGAAGCATGTTGAGCAGAGGAATGACAAAATCTGTCTTAAAGTGTTTTGGTTTGTTTTTTTTTTTTGAGACAGGGCCTCAAGCTGTCTCCCTGGGTAGAGTGCTATGGCATCACAGCTCACAGCAACCTCCAATTCCTAGGCTTATGCGATTCTCTTGCCTTTGCCTCCCAAGTAGCTAGGACTTCAGGCATCAGCCATAACACCCACCTATTTTTTGGCTATAGTTGTCATTGTTGTTTTGGCAGGTACTGGCTGGATTCAAACCTGCCAGCTCTGAGGCTTTTTTTGTTTTGTTTTGTTTTTTAAGAGACAGGGTCTCACTCTGAGTGCCGTGGCATCACTGCAACCTCCAACTCCTGGGCTTAGGTGATTCTCCTGCCTCAGCCTCCCAAGTAGCTGGGACTACAGCCAGAATGCCCAGCTATTTTTTTTGTTGCAGTTTGGCCAGGGCCGGTTTTGAACCTGACATCCTCGGTATACGGGGCCGGCGCCCTACCCACTGAGTCATAGGTGCTACCCGAACTGCCAGCTCTGGTCTATGTGACTGGTACCTTAGCCGCTTGAGCTACAGGCACCGAGCCTAGCTTAAAGTTTCACAAAGCTCTCTCTGGCTTCTGTGTGAAAAATACAGGAGATATGTATTTGAAATGAAGGTAGCTTGGAATAGAGGACAGCTTTATGTAGGTACATAGGGGCTGTAGCTAAGACCCTTGAGATTTTAGCACCCTAGCATTTTTAGTGACTGAAATATTTTAAAATTGGACTAGGCTCTTGGTTGTTCAAACATGTTAACTACTTGCTTCCTGCCCAATAACCTTTGTTATCACTATAATCATTAACTGCAGGAATACTGTTTTTCTGTCAAGCAGTAGGTGACAATTCCCAGGTCACAAGAAAAATTTATGAGTTTGTTTTGCAAAAGGAATGAATGCCTTTGAGGAAATGAGCTGCTTATGCTCAGAAGTCTAGTTGCACTGAAGATACTATATGAGATTGAAGAAATGCAGACTTCATCCTCGGTCCCCTGGTGAGACAGCATAGGGACAGAACTTGAGCCCCACTTCTGATTAAGAGAGGCAACAAGGAGCAGCATGACCCAGACTAATTAACTGTAGGAAGAAGAAAAAAAGAAAAGACCGCCCAGCTGCTGCAATTGAGCCCATACCTATTTAAGGGGGAGGCCAAGTAGATTTCTCTTGAGTAATGTCTTCCAGGACCACTGGAGCAAGATGCTGACAACTGATAAGAAACTTGTCTGCAGAGAAATCAGACCTATCCAGATCTAACCCCTTTAAGCCAGAAAAGGCCCCCATACTGACCTTACTCTGACTTTTCCCCATTATAACCTCATTTTATTTTTTATTTAGTTTTTTTATTTTTTGAGATAGAGTCTGACTTTGTCACCCTCAGTAGAGTGCATGGCATCACAGCTCACAGCAACCTCAAACTCTTGGGCTTAAGCAGTCCTCTTGCCTCAGCCTCCCAAGTAGCTGGCACTACAGGCACCCACCACAGCATCTGAATATTTTTTGGTTGTAGTGGTCATTGTTGTTTGGCAGGCCCAGGCTAGATTCAAACCCACCAGCTCCAGTGTATGTGGCTGGCACCCCAGCTGCTGAGCTACAAGTGCCCAGCCTATATAACTTCCTTTTAATGGTAAAAGTCATGTCGGGGGTGGAGATTTAACATGCTAACGATATATGCAATGCATGAAGAAACACGACCACCAAGTCTGTAGCCACCAACAGAATCCTGGCTCTACATGTGATGACCTCAAGCCTGACATCTACCTCCCTGTTTACAATTCCATAAAAATTCCCCAACTCTTTGCTTGAAAAGCCGGTCTGGTTGCTCCCTTAACCCGTCCTATCTCCTTTTTTGTTCAAATAACAATTCCCAGTAAAAGCCTGGCCTATATAAGACTTTCTGGTCTCGTGCCAATTTCTATTGACTTGGGAACAAGAACATGAAGTCTAATATCACTGGAACCCTGTTCCTTACCTCTCTACTTCATGTCTGTGACAAGACAGATCCAAGAGATTTGAACTTCTGTCTTCTCACTTTGGCCAAATCAACTAAACCTATCTCTATCTCCATGCACTGGTATCAGAATGTTTGGCTTCAGCAAAACAAGATGGAATTTGGGGTTCTACAACAAAGTAGCAAAAGAGAGAAATAATTATATCAGGGTACGTCTTGAGGGGGGATAATTTTCAGATAAATTGGATGTAGGATATGAGAGAAAAAAATCATAAATGAAAACATGATTTTTTTATCTAAGCAAGAAGGTTAAAAAAAAAAAATCACTGTTTCCAGGAGAAGGTGTTTGTTGACCAGGACTGAGTCACATGCCCACACCTGGAGCAAAGGGTGAAGTCAGTCTCAGCAAAAACAGGTATACCAAGAGTGGCAGAGGAGAGAGGAAAAGATGCTGAGCAATCAAGAACAATAGTTCATTGGAGGTGTATTGGTTATATTCTGGACCTGTGGTTTCCAAACGCTGGGCCATAACAAGACCAATATTGGTCTGTGCCCTGTTAGGAACTGAGCTGCACAGTCCAGGTGGGTGGTGAGGGAGGGAGCACAGCTTCATCTGTATTTACAACTGCTTCCCACTGTTGACATCGCTGCACCCACTGAGCTCTGCCTTCTGTCACATCAGCAGTGGAATTAGATTCTCATAGAAGTGTGAACTGGGCACGTGAGGGATCTCAGCTGTATACTTTTCATAACAATCTAATGCCCTCCCCCTGCCACTCTCCATGCAAAAACTGTCTTCTGTGAAACTGGACCCTGGTGCCAAAAAGGTTGGGGACCACTAAACTAGAGAACACATTGAGAATGAAACAAACTTTAAGAACAAAATTTAGGTTTTCCTCTTCCTTTTTCCAAACAATTCAGCCCTAAAGACATTATATGTGGCCAAGTAAAGCATAGAAAAATGAAAAGAACTTTTATCTAAAGAATCATCAGGCCCAGAGAGACCTTAAAATAAGATAGCTCCCTTCCTACTCCTCCCTTTAAGGTATGTATTCATCTCTTAAAAGTGCTAGCCATTGTTACAAATAGTTGTAAATTAACCTAATAATGCCACAAAGACTCTATAACCCACACCCTATGGCTCAACAATGAATAGCCAATCACAAACCAATGTTATTTTTGTAAACAAGTGAAAACTCCAGAAAAACAACTTTGTGTCAGTCTGCTCCCCTCAGCTTTTTATTTTTTCCCTTTGATAAACCTACTTATAACATATGGCTAAAAGAGCTCATATCCTAAGTTACTTAGATCTGAGTCTTTTGTGCAGCTGTCCTCACTTTGGCTCAAGTAAAGTCTTTAAATTATATTTTGTGTCTCAACCTGTCCCTTTTATGTTGACATAGGCATTTGCTCCAGTGTGGGCAGGAGCCCTGGTGGACTACAATAAGGTATCAGCCCATGAGCTGGGCAAGGAAGGCATTCAGGTAAGGAGGAAGCAGCAGCAGCCTGGCACCATATATTGGAGTTGTGTGGGCTGAGAAGGGCAGCACATAGGAGGGCTGCCCTGTGAGGGGTCTCATAGCCTAAACAGGGTGGGGAGCAAGGCACAGATGGGCTACCCAGTGGGGAATAGCCAAGTCCAAGGAGGATAGGAGAGTATCCATGCCAGGAGGCAGTCTAACACAAGGCTGAGTAGTTCTGACAAGGACATCAGTGTGAGGGTGGGAACTCAAGTGTGACATGATGGGTTTTAAGGTATGTGTGTGTATATACATACAGATATTCTCTAGCTCTGTCAATTGTGAAGCCCAGGAGTAGCTGTCACCTAACACCAATTAGAACACCTAGGGTCCAAATCTTGGCTGCTAAATATCATTCTTAACTCCAGAATTCTGTATCCTGCTAAACTAAACTTCAAAAATCAATAGAAAAATCACTGCATACACTGAGGAAATTTGCCAAAACAAGACCAGCTCTACAGGAAATACTTAGATGTATTTTTTCCTCTGAACATCACAATGGCCACCAGCAAAGTAAACACCCAGAAACCAAAGGACAAAAACCTAGCTTCCACAATGGTGCAAAGGATAAAAATATACAATGGACTTTCACAAAATAAGGTGAATAGAGCTCCACCACACTGATCAATTCTCTTAATAAATGTAAATGGCTTTAATTCACAACTGAGGAGGCACAGGCTGGCTGATTGAATAAAAAAGCACAAGTCATCTATATGCTATCTCTGGGAGACACCCCTAACTTTAAAGGACAAAAACCAAACAAACAAACAAAGAAAAAACTTCAGGTGAAGGATTGGAAAACAATATTATAGGCAAATGGAAACCACCAGAAAGGAAGGGTTACAATCTTATTTTCAGATACAAATGGATTTAAAGCAACTAATGGAAGACAAAAATGGTCACTTTATATTGGTCAAGGGACCAATATAACAAGAGGACATTTCAATTCTAAATATTTATGCACTTAACTTGAATGCTTCCAGATTTATGAAACAGACCTTAATTGGTTTAAGCAATATGATATCCTATACTACCATAATATCTCGGGACTTTACCACCCCTCATGTGGAACTGGACAGGTACATTAAATGGGAACTAAAGAAAGATATAAGGGACTTAAATTTGCAACCCTAGAACAAAGGGCTTAATAAACATATACAGAACACATCATCTCAAAGCTAAGTAATATATATTCTTCTCACCAATCCATGGAACATATTCCAAAATAGATCATATTCTAGAACACAAATCAAACTTCAACAAAATTAAAAGAATTGCAATTATACTTTGTATCTTCACAGACCACAAGGCAATAGAGGTGGAATTATCTCCAACAAAAGTTTTCATCCCCACACAAAGGAATCGAAACTAAACAACCTTATGGTGAATGGCAGTTGGGTCAAGGACAAGATAAAGGAGGAAATTATTAAATTCCTTGAACATCACAACAATGAAGCTACAAGTTACCAAAACCTGTGGGATACTGCAAAAGTAGTCCTAAGAAGGAAATAATTGCATTAGATGCCCACATCCAAAACACAGAAAGAGAACACATCAACAATCTAATGAATCATCTCAAGGAAATGGAAAAGGAAGAGCAATCCAATCGCAAACCCAGCAGAAAAAAATAAATAATCAAAATTAAATCAGAAATAGGCTTGGTGCCTGTAGCTCAGCAGAAAGGGTGCCAGCCATATATACCAGAGCAGGGGCATTCAAATCCAGCCTGGGCCTGCCAAATAACAATGACAACTCAAACCAAAAAATAGCTGGGCTTTGTGGTGGGTGCCTGTAGTCCCAGCTTCTTGGGAGCCTAAGGCAAGAGAATTACTTAAACCCACGAGCTTGTGGTTGCTGTGAGTTGTGACACCATGGTACTCTACCCAGGGCAACGTAAGTGAGACTCTGTCTCAAAAAAAAAAAAAAAAAGAAAAAGAATTAAATCAGAAATAAATGAAATTGAAAACAAAAGAATCATTCAGAAAATTGATGAAACAAAAAGTTGGTTCTTAAAATAAAAGTTGATTCTAATAAATAAAATTGATAAACCATTGGCCAGATTAAATAGAAATGGAAAAGTAAAATCTGCAATGACATCAGATCAGAAATGAAAAAGTGGAAATAACAACTGATACCACTGAGATACAAGAGATTATCTCTGACTACTACAAGAAACTCTATGCCAAGAAATTTGACAATGTAGAGGAAATGAACCAATACCTGTAATCACACCATCTCCCTAGACTTAACCAGGAAGAAATAGATCTCTTGAACAGACCAATATCAAACACTGAGATTGAAGAAATGCTTCCAACAAAAAAAAAGCCCTAGACCTGATGGTTTCACACTAGAATTATATCAAACATTCAGAGAAGAGTTTGATCTTAACACAATAACTAAAAAAATGCCGTGAAGGCTATGTTAACCAGTGTGATGAAAATATTTCAAATTGTATATAAAACCAGTACATTGTAACCCATGATTGCATTAAGGTACACAGCTATGATTTAATAATAAAAAAATTAATTAAAAAGAAGAGTTTGTACCTATACTGTAAAACCTATTCCAAAACATTGAGAAGAAAGAAACATTCCCCAACATTTTCTATGAAGCAAACATCACCCTGATTCCAAAACCAGAAAAGGACCCAATTAAAAAAGACAACTACAGACCAATTTCACTAATGAATATTGATGCAAAAATACTCAGTAAAATCTTAGCCAATAGCTTACAGCTACACATTAAAAATTTATACATCATGATCCAATAGGCTTCATCCTAGGAATGCAAGACTGGTTTAACATATACAAATCCATAAATGTAATTCACCATACCAATGGAAGTAAAAACAAAGACCATATGATCCTCTCAACAGAAACAGAAAAAAAGCATTTGACAAAATTCAGCATACTTTTCTAACTAGAACACTTAAGAAAATAGGCATAAGTGGCACATTTCTTTAACTGATTGAAGCCATCAGTGACAAACCCACAGCTAATATCATACTGAATGGAGTAAACTGAAAGCTTTTCCACTTAGAACTGGAACCAGACAAGGATATCCTCTATCACAGCTACTATTCAACATAGTTCTGGAAGTTCTAGCCAATGCAATCAGGCAAGAGAAGGATATAAAGGGCATCCAAATAGGGGCAGAGGAGATCAAACTCTCACTCTTTGACAACAATATGATCTTACACTTAAAGAACCCCAGAGATTCAATAACAGATTCCTGGAAGTGATGGAAACATGCAGTAATGTCTCAGGATATAAATTCAATGTCTACAGATCAGTACCCTTTGTATATGCCAAAAACAGCCAAGTCAAGAAGCTAATCAAAGACATAATTCCCTTCACAGTAGCTTCAAAGAAAATGAAATACCTAGAAATATACCTAACAAAAGAGGTGAAAGACCTCTACAAAGAGTGTTATGAATCTCTAAAAAAAGAAAGAGCAGAAGACATTAACAAATGAAAGAACACATCATGCTCTTGGCTAGGAAGAATTAACATTGTTAAAATGTCTAAACTTTCCAAAACAATCTGCAGATTCAATACAATCCCCATTAAAGTACCAACATCATACTTTGAAGAACTGGAAAAAAATAGTTCTTTCTTTTCTATGAAACCAGAAAAAACCCTCATGTAGCCAGGGCAAATTTTAGTTATAAAAACAAAGCTAGAAGAATCACCTACCAGACTTAAGGTTATATTACAAGTCCACAGTGATCAAAACAGCATGGTATTGGTACAAAAATAGAGAAACAGACATATTAAGCCAAATAGAAAACCAAGAGATAAAACCAGCCTCTTATAGCTATCTGATCTTTGATAAAACCAACCATGTCCTGAATAAATAGTGCTAGGAGAACTGGATAACCAGATGTAAAAGACTGAAACTGGACCTGCACATTTTACCAGTTACAAAAATTGATTCAAGATAGATAAAAGATTTAAACCTAAGGCATGAAACAATAAAAGTTTCATAGAAGAAAGTATGGGAAAAAACTCTTGAGGATGTCAGACTGGGGAAAGATTTTATGAAGAAGACTTCAGCAGCAATTGCAACAACAAAAATAAACAAATGGGACTTACTTAATCTGAAAAGCTTCTACCCAGCTAAGGACACAAAAGCTAGATCAAATAGACAACCTTCAGTGTGGGAAAAGATATTTGCATGTTATAAATATGACAAAGGCTTGATAACTAGTATCTATAGAGAACTCAAACTAATCAACAAAAAGTGAGCAAACAATTCCATCTATCACTGGGCAAGAGATATGAGCAGAACCTCCTCTGAGGAAGACAAATAGCTTATAAACATGAAACAAATGCTCATCATTCTTAATTATCAGAGAAAGTCAAATCAAAACCACTCTGAGAGATCACCTAAACCCAGTGAGAATAGCCCATATCACAAAGTCCCAAAGCTTTAGATGCTGATGTGGATGTGGAGAGAGGGGAACACTTTTACACTGGTGATGGGACTGCAAACTAATACAGCCTCTATGGAAAGAAGTATAAAAAAGCCTCAAAAAACTCAAATTAGACCTCCCATTTGATCCTGCAATCCCATCACTGGGCATCTGCCCAGAAGTAAAAAAATCATTCCATCATAAAGACATTTGCACTGGATTGTTTATCACAGTTCAATTTACAATCATCACTATGTAGAAATAAGCCAAATGCCCACCAACCTAGGAATGGATTAACAAGATGTAGTATATGTATACCATGGAATACTATTCAGCCATAGAAAAGATGTTGACTTTACATCTTTTGTATTTACCTGGATGGAGCTGAAACACATTCTCCTTAGTAAGGTATCATGACAATGGAAAACCAAATATCCAATGTATTCAATACTAATACGATGCCAGTAGATGATCTTACACCCACACAAGAGAAAAACGCTATTCAATTCAAGTTGGTGGGAAGGGAAACAAGGGCTCAGGGAGAGGGGAGGCGGGGAGGGGATTGGTGTGGTCCCACTTAATGGACACAATGTAGAGGTGTATGGCGCACCTTTGGGAGTGGAACAAAACGAGGGATTCTACCTTACAAAAGCAAATGTTGTAACCTAGTTGTTTATACCCTCACATTAACTTGAAATTAAACAAGAAGAATCACTGATTTAAAATCTAACTAAAAAAAATAATATCATTCTTGACTAAAAGGCAGAGAAATAACAGATTTCAAGGCTTGGACAGAAAAAATACAACATGAATCCCGAACATATAACTAAAAATAAGGAAGTGTGCAAAAGTGATGGGGACAAAAGAAAAGCATCTAAAAATCATGTTGACTATACTGTGCAATTTGGGGATAACCTGAGCATCAAAATAAATAATGATAGTAATTGCATAACACAGGGTACTGTGAGTCCAAACTGACAGAATGAATAAATTGAGAATTTGAGGAAGGATAAGATATTTACATAAGTTTCAAAGTGCCTTCTTACAAAATAGGTTTTAATTACAAAGAGAAAAAGAATAACTTCATAATGAAGAAGTGTGATAGATGCCGCTTAAATCAAGTGATCAAAGGGAATATCAGTGTTGAGACAAAACAAAATTGAGCCCCACTAATGTGTACAATGTATGGGTGTGCAGCACACCCCCTGGATGAGGGGCTCAACTGTAACTTGAACTTTACCCTAGAAATGCAAACAGTGTATCCTCATCACTTGTACCAACAGATTAATCTGAAATTAAAAAAAAAAACACTCAAGGAGTATAAGGTGAACACTGAAGTAAGGCCCCCCAGAACTCTGTGAAAGAGCAGGCTGTGATAAAATAAAAATGATAACCCACCATTGTCTCCTCATTTGCCTGATGTGAAACACTGTTTTCTCTGTTTGCTCCTTCACCCTGGAGTCACGCATAGTTGTCCACAGAAGACAACCTGTTTGGAACCTAGGGGTAGTTTCTGAGCTATCTTTCAGGTCCTGTATTCCAGGACAGGGCTCGCCCAGACCAAGGACCTGACTCAACTGGTTTCCGACACTCCGCAGTGAGGTCCTTCATCTAGTAACTGACCCACCCACTGCTCATACCAAAGGACTCGTGGTTGTCCCCTGAAACCAGCCAATTAGCAGACCCTGAATGTCTCATCCTTTTCCTACAAAACTGTCTTCAAAAATCCATCCTCCCAATTCTCAGAGAGGTTCCCAGACAGGTGGATCTGAGGGAATTCTGTGTCTTTTCACAGCACCAATAAACTGTCATGTAAAACCTGGTGTCTCTGATTATTGGCTTTTTCTTGGGTAGCAGGTAGATAAAGGTGGCTGGGCAGCAACAGCATCACTTCTATGACATTGCTACTAAAGATGCATAATGTAAATCTAAATCTGAGGAAAAATCAGACAAATCTCCAAATTGAGGGATTCTACAAAATAACTGGTGTATAATCTTCAAAAGTGTCAAGGTCAGGAAAGCCAGGGAAAGACTGAAGAAATGTTCTGGGATCGAGGATAAAGGAGACTAAAGAGATATGACAAGTAAGTACAAAGTGGTTCTGGACTAGATTCTTTTGCTGAAAAGGATGTTGTTGGGACATGTGGCAAAATTGGAATGGGTACTGAAGCTGGCAGTAGTTTATCAGCATTAATTTCCTGACTTCGATAGTTGTATCATGGTGTAGGAGAATGTTCTTATTTGCAGAAAATATACAATAAATTATTTAGAAATGATGAGACATCTTGTTGGCAACTTATTCTCAAATGATTCAGCAAAAAAAAAAAAATGTTTGGCAGAACTTGCTTCTTTTCTGTCAATGTGAGTTTGTTTTGTACATATATCAGCAGAAACCTTAATGGTAAGCCTTTCTTCAGCTATTACAATAGATTTATCTGATATGGAATGTTGGTACATTTCTTTTATTCTTTTTTTTGTGTGTGTGGAGACAGAGTCTTACTTTATTGCCCTGGGTAGAGTGCCATGGCATCACACAGCTCACAGCAAACTCCAATTCCTGTGATTGGGTGATTCTCTTGCCTCAGCCTCCCGAGTAGCTGGGACTACAGGCGCCCACCACAATGCCCGGCTATTTTTCTATTTTGCAGTTCGGCCAAGGTCAGATTTGAACCCACCACCTTTGGTATATGGGGTCAGCACCCTACTCGATGAGCCACAGGCGCCACCCCACACATTTCTTTATATATCATCTCTGAAGATCCTGACATTGAATCACAGACTGAAAGAGGTCTGGGGATTGATCACAGTTTCTTATTGCAGGATTTCAATAACTTTATTTCACTCCTAACAAAACCTACATTGGGCTAAAACTTTTACATCAGGAAGTCTTTGACCATACCAGTAATTAAGAAAAGGAGACTGATTTTATCTACCCACTTCAACAATAGGCCTAACATCAAAAGCTTAGACAGTATTTGAATTAAGATTAATTAAAATAGGCTCGGCGCCTGTGGCTCAACAGGCTAAAGTGCCAGCCACATACGGCTGAGCTAGCTGGTTCGAATCCAGCCCGGCCCGCCAAACGATAATGACGGCTGCAACCAAAAAATGGCTGGGCGTTGTGGCAGGCGCCTGTAGTCCCAGCTACTTGGGAGGCGGAGGCAGGAGACTCACTTGAGCCCAGGAATTGGAGGCTGCTGTGAGCTGTGATGCCACGGCATTCTATCCAGGGTGACAGCCTGAGGCTCTGTCTCAAAAAAAAAAAAGATTAATTAAAATGGGGGGGAGGAGCCAAGATGGCGGTCTGTAGCCAGCTTTCCACAGAGGCTCCAGTCCAGAAGGAGAGTTAAAGGACAGAAACTTAGCAAGAAAACTGATGGTTTGGATCTGAGCCAAAAGAAAAGGTCAAACTGGGGCAACGTTCCGCCCAAGGACACAAACAAAAAGGTACAGAGCACATCACCAAGCGGATGGGAGTCCCCTCCCCCATGAGAGCAGCTCACAGTATACTCCATACCTCCATACAAACAAGGGGGCAGAGTTCAGATGTCCTCCCAGTCTCCCCCACGGGAGAGACCCTCTAAAAACCAGACCTCCTTCCCCTACTAGGTGCCGCAGCACTCTCCCACCAGGCATAAAACTGTAAGATTAATTAAAATATAAAGCAGTTGGTGTAAAGACACACCAAGGCCACCATATTGCATTTCTCTCCTAGCTTTCCCTTGTCATTCTAAGTTACTTTAAGAATTTCCTACTGAATTGACATGACCAAGCTAGTAAATTACATGAAATGGGGCAAGTAATTTCAGAACCAGCCCAAGAAAAACAGCTGGGCTATTAATAGTGGTTTGTAGCGTTTCCATACTGCTACAAGACCTATTGTTTACATATTCTGGCTATGCCAGATCTATTAAAGGCATCTGAGATGGCTGATAGTTCTTTTTAACAAGTAAGAATTTAAGGGAGAGTTTTCTGTAATTATTTCAACATACCACATTTTCTACCTATTCGTAATTACATAAGATGGTTATACAATAACCTAAATGCCAGAACTTCAACATTCTATGTCTAACTGGTAAAGAAGATAGGTCACCTTGGAACAGATCTTTCTTGCCAGTTAGTAGATGTATGGTAAATTGGCACCAAGTTCTTCATTTGGGCAGGGATGGGGAGAAACCCTTCTTCTCTATACCTTCTGCCCAGGTTTCTAGCCTTTGTGTTGGTTATCAGAGGGTGTCAGACAGGGCAGGGCACTGACACAGAAATGGCAGCTGAGGGATGGCTCAAGAGGCTAATTTGTTTTACAGGATTCTCTTCATAAGGATATTGAAATATATTTTTGATCCAAGTAAGACCTTTGTGTCAAATCTTGCATACAAACAGTATTGGTCATTCAGATAAGATAATCAGACTCTGGGAAGTACTAATAAAATATCTTTTTAAAAAAACTGAAATACAGGCTCGGCACCTATGGCTCAAGTGGCTAAGGAGTCACATACACCTGAGCTGGCAGGTTCGAATCCAGCCCAGGCCCGCCAAACAGCAATGATGGAGCCAACCAAAAAATAGCCGGGCATTGTGGCAGGTGCCTGTGGTCCCAGCTACTTGCCTTCTTTGGAGGCTGAGGCAAGAGAATCGCTTAAGCCTAGGAGTTGGACATTGATGTGAGCTGTGATGCCACAGCACTCTAACCAGGGTGATAGCTTGAGGCTCTGTCTCAAAAAAAAAAATCAAAATACATAGCCAAATGAGTATGGATTTGCTAAATGGTACTGACCAAAGTCTGAGTAGTATTGTTAGTCCCATAAATAAGATATGTATATTATTTTAACATTCTGGTATTTTCAATATATATATATGGCACAGAACATTTATCCTAAAATAACTGGTTAATTTGCATTAAAAAACTATTGCAAATATAAAAATCATTAATTTTAAGCTATAAATTTCTAAAGAGACAGATCTCCTTGTGATTAATGAACTTTGAAAGCTTGAAATGAACATTTTCTTGAGTTAGCATACCCTCGAGGCAATTTCTATCTCTGATGCTTAATCTTTCCTTTTTTACTTCCTTGTCTATAATCTGTTTCTTTAACTAGGTCATAACTACTTATTAATCATCATAAAATATTTATTATCCTTTACGTACTCCTGACCATCATTATTTTAGTCTAACAAATAGAGTAACATAAACATACAGTATTTGTACAAACATTGCAATGTGCAGTATTTGTACAAACATTGTGCTACCAAGAAGAGGAAATCATGAAAACCATAATCAACTTTAACATAAATTTTTTTTGAATTTTAAATGAAGCATAAACCTTAGGATTAAGAGAGAATTTTATGTTGGGTTTGGGGAAATTGGTTCTACACAAAAAATGATAATACTATAGTACTTTTCCATGATCTTTCATTTTGGTATTATTAAAATAATTGTGGAAAATCACTGGGCTGTGCCTGATGCCTCATCCAGAAAGTAGATTTACTGTGAGCTACCAGATTTTCTTCTCAGGAAGATTTCAGAGGAAGAAATTCAAATTCCTGAAAAAAAGGTTGCTATATTAATTTTTTATCATTTTTATTTAACAGTTTTTGCAGCTAAACTAGCCAATGACAAAATAACAACATAATTCTGACAATGTGAAATTTCCCTGACCTGTGTAAGTCTTTGTCCCAGTATTTGTCTCACTCAATAGAAGTTAAAAATACCATAGAAAGAATCACAATTTTCTCGTAGAAAAAAATATTTGTGTGCTATCTACTATATTTAAAGCATAGATATTTAAATTTTTCTTCCATTTGCCTGATATTCCCACTAAAAAATTAAACTTAGAATTTTTGAAAGACTCAACCAATGAACTAAAATTTAATTTTCTTGTACCTGAAAAAGTAGTTTTAATTATTCCCTGATATATTTGTGAAGACGTCATTTGTATATATGAAAATGCTATAAGAATAGGGGAGAAGGCTTGCTGCAACTAATGAGGAAATAGTTTGAGATTTTTTTTCCAGTTTGGGTACAGAGAACATGGTGCAGATGGAGAATCTCTTTCTGAACTATTTTACTTTACACCCTTACCCATTAAAAATTAACAGAAAGCATTAAAATGTATAATCATTAAAGATTATGAAATAAAAATCATGCTTAGTTTCAAAATTTCAAGTCTTTAGTCACCAGGTGCTTTCAATGAAAATAGTTGTTTCATCGTTTTTTTACATCTGGGAGAAATTCCTGCACACAGTGAACAGGAATGAAAACATGAGGCAGCAGAAAGTCTCCGCACAGGACAAACTAAAAGGTTCGTAGGCATCCTTTATATAATAGGTAATGGAGTAGCTGGAAAATTGCCATTAACAGCAGAAGTTTCTGGCCAAAAGCAAGGACCACGGAATTTCAGAGATAAAGTAGGATGAAGCAAAACCAGGAAGTATTCAAGGCAATTTTCTTACATAAAGACCCTTACTGATATATTTGATGCCGTCTCATTTAAACAAATCAGGCTAAAGAAAAATTTGCTTTGTATTTGTTAGTCAAGGTGAAAGGGGGCTGTGATGGAGCAGAGGGAGGAGTTACCGCTTCACTAAAGTCAGCTCTAAAACTATTGCTAACCTGTGCAATCCAAAGACAAGCTTACAGAACAAACAGGACTATCATTTTTCCTTTTCTGCCCCAAGTGGTTTTTAGAAGACCCTTCTTACATATTACCAAACAAAAAGAGTCATATCCAGTAGATATTCCATGATTGTAAATTATGATATATGAAGAACATAAAGGAATTGTTAATAATCATACAAAAGGGAGAGGAGTTCTTGGATTGAAATTCTTTCTTTCTTTTTTTTTTCCTTTGAGACAGAGTCTTGCTCTGTTGCTCGGGGGGAGTGTAGAGTGCAGTGGCATCATCTTAGTCATCTTAGTTCACAGCAATCTCCAACTTGTGGGCTCAAGGGATTCTCCTGCCTCAGGCTCCTGAGTGGCTGGGACTACAGACGTGTGCCACTGTGCCAGCTAATTTGTCTATTTTAGAGATAGGGATGCACTTTCGCTAAGGCTGATCTCTATGATATCTAAGTCCTAGTGGATTGAGATTTTTGAATTGTCTGTAGCAAAAAAACAAAAAAAAAAACCAAAAAAAACAAAAAACGCCATTGAAAGTATTCTGCATAAAAATGTATTCAAACAAGTGTTACTAATAATTTAAGGGAGGTTAAGAAAAGGTGTGGATAATTCAAAACTAAGAGCCAGCTAAGGTCAAAGCAAGCTTCCAGATAGTGAGGAGGCATCTGTGGCCAGCCCCTCCTAATGAAGCCCCTTTAAATTAGAACCTGGCAGAGAGAGTTGGTGGACAATGGTCTCCAAGAATTAGACCATCTCTGGGAAGATGAATGATCAGCAATCAAATGTGCTTCTCAGTGCTTTTGTCTTCTTCCCCAACTCTGCTGAAAAGCAGTAACCTGTGTGTAACTTAGGGATATAATGGTAGGGGATAATGTTAAGATAGTGAAATATTATATAGTTGTATTTATTACTTAAGAAGGGACAAATCATTTCTCAAGAACCTTTTTTTTCCCTTTTAAGACAGTGTCTCACCTTGTTACCCTTAGTAGAGTGCCTTAACATCATAGCTCACAGCAACCTTAAACTCTTAGACTCAAGTGATCCTCTGGCCTCAGCCTCCCCAGTAGCTGAGATAACAGGCACCCACCATAGCACCAGCTATTTTTTAGAGATGGGTTTTGCTCTCATTCAGGCTGGTTTCGAACTCCTGAGCTCAAGCAATCCATCTGCCTTGGCCTCTGGAGACTTAGGATCATAGGTGTGAGCCACTGCATCCAGCCCTATTACGGACCTTTGAGTAAGAAATGTGTATGCTAGCATCCTAAGATCGAAAGGCTGAAGCCTGTGGTACCAGTCTGCCAGACCACCCCAGTGATTCCTGCTTCCTGGTACTCACACCCTGGTGTAGTCTCCTGCCACATTGAACAGGGCTGACTCATGTAACCTACATGATATTGTGGGATGACCATATGTAACTTCCAAGGCTGTATCATAAAAGACACTGTGGTTCCGCTTTATTCCCTCTTGGGTACTAGCCCTGGAGGAAGCCAGCTGACAGGTCATAGTGATACTGAAGCAACCCTATGGAAAGTTGCTCATGACAAGGAATTGAGGATTCCAGGAATATCCGTGTGAGCGAGCCATCTTGGAAGTGGATTTAGTAGCTCTAGTCAAACCTTTAGGTTGGTGGTTCTCAACCTGCGGGTCTAGACCCCAGGAACTGCATTAAAGGGTGGCGGCATTAGGAAGGTTCACCTGACTGCTTCAGGTGAAGGTGACGCTCCGTCAACATCTACGTTGCCATTATATGCGACTTGGACGCAAACTCTTTCCAGACTCCTCATCTGCCAAAACTGTTGAGATAATACGTTTGTTGTTGTAAATTACTAAGTTTGGGATAATTTGTTACTACAGCAGGAGGTGCCAAATCTGTCCTTCCTAAGAAATACTAATAACAATTCAAATAAACATACCCATCTTAAACCACTTAAAAAGTTTACAGGCTTTAAAGTTACTGTAACTTAGATGGAGCCTTCTCTCAAGAAATTTGCCATTTGGTCTCTTGTTTCTCAAAGAGTTGTACCAATAGCAGCATGGGCATCACCTGGGTGCTCATTAGAAATGTAGAATCTCTTAGCTGGGTGTGGCAGGTACCTACAGTCCCAGTTACTTGGGGAATGAGGCAGGAGAATCACTTGAGCCCAGGAGTTTGAGGTTGCTGTGAGCTATGATAACCCCACTGCACTCCAGCCTAGACAACAGAGTGAGACTGAGACCTTGTCTCAAAAAACAAAGAGAAACAAATGCAGAATCATTCTCCATCTCAGACCTACTGAACTGGGATCTGCATTTTTACAAGATTCTTCCCTAGCACGTATTAGTGAGTATATAAGTTTGAGACCAAGCACTGATCTATTCGACTCTTAATGTTACAGTCCATAGTTGAGGACCCTGGCTGTACATTAGCAGTACTTTTGAAACAATACTGCTGGAGAAGCCTATCTCTAGCAATTCTAATTTAATCTGGGTGGAAACCTTTCATGGCAGTAGACATAACCATAGAACAGGATTTTCCTCTCAAAAACTATATTGAAGCCTCAGATAAGCTCTGACTTCCCAGCATGTCCCAGTCTTGGTTCTAGAAGTCAGGAATGCTTAAGTGTCTAAACTGCTCTGGGGGAACTGGTGTGTACAAAGCAGAAAACCTCCGTGGCACTGTGGAGCTGCAGGTGAGGAAGAGTGGGCAGAGCTAGGTCTGGTAACACTGGCAGGTGGCACCACCTTCACTCAGGACTCAGTTCATCCCAAGAAAGCAACTGCCTTTCTACATTAAAGGTCAGTTTGGGGCTTGCTGTCCAGAGGCATTTGAACCAAGTGCTGAATACTCTACCATTTCACTTGCCACTTTAGGACCGAATATTTCTCAACTTGATCCTTCTTGGATGACACAAAGAAAATAACTAATATTTCTCACAAGTCTTGGTAAAACCGATTTTATTGCTGTATGCTGAGTGCTTACAAACGATGGAGTTCTTATGTAAAAAGCTCAGACTGACAACATTAAATATCTCTTGGATGGAGGCATGTTGGCAGAGGGCACAGAGATTCTCTCTTGTGCTAGGGCATCACCAGTGACAGAAATAATGCTCAGCACACAGCATGCTCTCAATAAACATGTGTTGATTGAATAAATCCCTTACAAGCCAGTAACTTCTGATTATTCATTCTATCCAAAGTTACTCAAGGTACCATATTAGCGTATCTGTAATGGAAACCGTGGAGGTTCTTTTCTCGAATGATTTTTAAATAAAGCCACAAAAATACTTTTCAAAAATAAATGGTGTGCCCAAACCCAATGTTGTGTTTTGGACTTCTGCTCTAGTTTGGCGAGGATCCCTCCCTGGGAGGAGGCTAAAGGATGTGCCGCCTGCCCTTGACTCTCCTTCCTTTGTAGTTCTCTGGCCTGCGCGCGCGTTTGCGTTTCCCGGCGGAGGAGCGCGCGCCGCGGCTGCGCCCAGGAGCGCGCGGGGCCGGGAGTAGCTGGCAGCGGCGGGGCTGCCTAGGACCCAGGAGGCGCCGCTCCTGCAGGGCGGCATCGCCCCCGCGCCGGTGGCTCCGGCCCCCTCCGCCTCCTCTCCTACCCCCCCTCCCTCCGCGGGTTTGGCATCCCCGGGGGGCAGGAAGCTCCCTCCGGCCCTGACAGCCGGCCGAGCGGCCGAGTCGGGCCCGCGCGCGGATGCTCGCGGGTGGGCAGGGCCGGCCGGCGGCGTGGGAGGGGGGCCGGGCCCAGTGGAAGGAAGCGGCCCGGGACGGCCCTCTCAGCCCGTGACGGCGCGCGCTGCCCCGCAGGCAGGGCCTGGGCGCGAGCGAGGCGGCGGGGCTGCGGTGCGGCGGCCGAGGCCTTCGGCCGGGCGCCTTTCCCACGCTCCCCGCCCCTCCCCCCTTCCTTCCTTCCCCGGGGCGCTCCCAGGAGCGCGGGCGGACGCGAGCCGCGGCGGGCGCCCGAGCTTTGTGTGCGCCCGCGGGCCCGGCGCAAGCCTGGGGCGGCCCAACTTTGCCTCTCCCGGCAAGCTCCCGAGCGGGAGTTGTGAGGCGTGGCCGGGTGGAGGAGGCGCTTGGGGGGGCGTGTGGCTCCGCGGCAGGCTGGAGGCACGGAGCGAGCCGCGCCGGACAATGAGCCGGGCAGCTCACCGCTGCGGCCACTGTTAGCTGTGGGCGCCGGCGGGCCAGCGCCTCCGCGGCTCAGCGGCCCCACCTGCGAGGAGAGGGCGGGATGCCAGAGCCAGGTGTCCCGGCGCATTAAGGGCCCTCCCAGCCAGACGGCCCCGCACTGGCTTTGCCGCTAGTCTGCCTGGAACGTTTTTTTGTGTGTGTGAAAAGCCCTTGGAGCAGCGGCGATGGCCAGCACCAGGAGTATTGAGCTTGAGCACTTTGAGGAACGGGACAAAAGGCCGCGGCCGGGGTCGCGGAGAGGGGCCCCCAGTTCCTCTGGGGGCAGCAGCAGCTCGGGCCCAAAGGGTAACGGGCTCATCCCCAGCCCAGCGCACAGTGCCCACTGCAGCTTCTACCGCACGCGGACCCTGCAGGCCCTCAGCTCGGAGAAGAAGGCCAAGAAGGCGCGCTTCTACCGGAACGGGGACCGCTACTTCAAGGGCCTGGTGTTTGCCATCTCCAGTGACCGCTTCCGGTCCTTCGATGCGCTCCTGATAGAGCTCACCCGCTCCCTGTCCGACAATGTGAACCTGCCCCAGGGCGTCCGCACCATCTACACCATCGATGGCAGCCGGAAGGTCACCAGCCTGGAGGAGCTGCTGGAAGGTAGGCGGGGAGGGCCCGGAGCAGCAGGTGCGGCCGAGCGCGCCAGCAGGTGCAGTGGCCGCGGGCCCGCGCGGAGGGAAGCCTGCGGGGTGCTTTCCTGGCGGCCGCGAGCCTTGCCTGCTTCCTACTGCTCTCTAGGCTGTGTGTGTGGGGCGCACGCCCACAAAATACTCTGATTTTCCTTCCCAAGAGATTTTTCTCTTAAAGGGGGGAAAAATAATTCTAATGGTCAAAGGCAAATTTAGCTGTTGGTGTTACCTCTGAAGATTGTTGAAGTGCAAACTGTTGAAATAATGGCTCTCCGATGAGGAGCTGGGTGATCCCCATTCCATAAAGTGTGTTCAGCCCTCTGTGTGAATCTGCATTCAGGATCCTATACTACCTGCTCAGCTAAGAATCTGTGGTGTGAAATGCTCTAGGTTGGTTTTCGTAGTTTGGTTTGCAGCTGAAGGTACAGGAGGTGACAGGGGTGATCGCAGTCACCAGGTCTCAACCTTGGCTGCATCTTGGATCACATCAGGGACTTTTAAAAATATAAGTGCCTGGCCTCCCCCACCTGCAAATAGTCTGATGAAATTACCTTGGGATGTGGCTTGGGCATCTGCAGTTTTAAAGGCTCCCCAGATGATTCTAATGTGGAACTGTGGCTGAGAATCACTGTGCCAAAGGGTTTCCCACATCACCTTGGAAATGAGGTGAGTCAAGGTCAATGTCTCCTGCTTTCTTCCCTACTGAGAGTAGCTAGTTAGAATGATAGAGGCCATTGGAATCAGCAGCTGGGGCTTATTATAAATTAATAATCGCATTGTGTCAACACTACCTTACTCAAAGAAACTGCTTGGCTATATTTTGGGTCATCCTTGAATTCCTGCGGTATTTTCTCATCTTCCTTTAAGGTAGAAAAGGTATTACCAGTAGTTAAAAATATGTTTCTTGGACTGGGCTTGGTGGCTCACGCCTGTAGTCCTAGGACATTGGGAGGCCAAGGCAGGTGATTACTTTTGAGTTTAGAAGTTCTAGACCAACCTGAGCAAGAGTGAGACCCACCTCACCCCCGTCTCTATGAAAAATAGAAAACTATCCAGGTGTTGTGTGTTGTGGCACACGCCTGTAGTCCTAGCTACCTGGGAGTGTGAGGCAAGAGGATTGCTCAAACCCAAGATTTTGAGGTTGCTGTGAACTATGATGACACTATAGCACACTACCCAGGGCGACAATAGTGAGACTCTGTCTCAAAAAAAAGTCTCTTTCTTGTTCTAAATAGCACACACAGAAAGGCCAGGCAGAACCCAAGTATGTGCTGACTGCCCGTTTATGTACAGCCAGTCCTCTTGCATCTTTCTTAATGCAAATACATTCCATATAGTTATAGCAGTATTGGCTTGGCAGAGAGAGGAAACTGAACATCAAGTCAGATGTTTTTGTTATAGTTCTTAACATGCTTTTCTTATGTTCTGAAATTCTTATCTCCATTTTACAGATGAGGAAACTTAAGTAGTGTGCTTTGCTTACAGCATGTGTAGTCACTGAAGTTCACTCTACTAAGGTGGCGATACTGAGGATGCCTGAAAGTGGTAAAAAGAAGATACAGTTTTAATAGGGTCTTATCACTGTATCAAGTTAAATACTTAAAAGCCACATGTGCCTAGATATTTCAAAACAGAGCAACCCCTTTTTTGACTGATGCGCTGTGGTTCAATCAGTGGATCAAGACAAATGCCGATTGCTTAAGCACTTGTTACTCACATGCCCTGGGAATGCTGTTCCCCAATGTGGTCTCTGAAAGGTCAACAATGTTAGTATCTTTTCCACAAGTAATTGTAGTAATGTATATGCTACAAAAATTAAGGTGAATATCATCATAGGAGAGCTGATTAAGATGACCAGTTTGCACATGGATAAATGAGAACACATATGTTGAGTCTGTTATTGCCCAGGGGATACATGGTTCCAACTACTCTTAATTTTAAAACTGTAGTTTCAACTACAAATGGATGGTTGACAAATTTCCTTCAAATCATTCATTGATTTTTTTTGATGGTTGGAGATTGGGAGAAAATACTAACCATATATAGGTTTTGAATTATGCCATAATATGGTAAATAATAGTTTTAACAAATATTTGTGCAGCAAAAATGTTTCACTGGCCTTGACCAGTTCTTTGAAGAAGTTTTTCATATACTAAAATTACTTCAAAAGAAGAAAATTTTGGCCCTCTTTTGTCACGTGAAATTCTTTCTGATAATGGGTCTTTGTCTAATTTCCCACCAAATCAATGGAATACCTTATAGCAGTGCATTTAAAGAAAAGAAATAATCATCAGTGCTTACTGTCAGTAATTCCAGAATATAGGTAGTTTCAACTTTTAGTTAACATAGTGTGCTTAAATATTCCTATTTTTCCTGTGGAAGAAGTAACTAGCGATTTGTGAAGGTATTTGCATCAGTAAAATTGGAATATAGTATTGCCCATGTTGTCAGAATTGATTGCTTTATTTCATTTTAGTTGATCATTTTTAATAATGATTCTGTTAAGCAATATTTTACAACTTCACGTTCAGCTCTTTTCTGTCTCTTCCATCCTATGAAACTTAAAGTGTACGAGGTACTACTGTTTGTTTGTTTTCTAAAATGTCTTCAGTGAAGAATAGCAAATGATGACTCAACATGTGGGCACAAGCATTTATTCCCAGCCCCAGTCTCATTGACCTCAGATGCCAAAAGGGATGTTTGCATGGCCCTGAGTTTTTTCTTCTACTCTTGACCTTGAGCATCTCCAGAGACTGTGTTCTAGTGTTAGTTGGCATTCTTCCAGCACTATACTCAACCAATAGGCACCTTCAATATATTGATTTACCCGCCCTTGCTGGGTTAAATTCACTGAATTAATGTTGTGTGTACTGTAATCCTGTTTATTCTTTACAACTGGATGGGGACCTCTTCTTGCAGGAGGGTATGACTCATTCCAATCAATATAGGGATAATGAGATTGAGCTGTCCAAAGCCATGAGCCTGCTGAGCTCAGAGAATCTCTAGTAGCCAACAGAGGATGTCCAGGTGACTGGTTCTTAAGCTCTCTTATTCAGAGCTGAGTCAGGCTTCCTGGTCTTAGTCCTGTTCCATGCGCATGCATCTTCTATCCTTTTGAACATTCCGGCTATATTCATAAAGATTTAATATCCCAAAGAGATATAACCAAGAATAGCAGAAACAATGCTTGACCCAGTCAGGATTCCTGAGTTCTACTGACTGTGATTTGAGAAAAATTTCACCTCAGTTCTGTGACCTCCATGTCCTTTTATGTGGAATGAGAAGTTGGCAGATGACCTAAGTTAGGAAGTTAGGTCCCTTCAGCTCCAAATGTGTGTGCCCTTTCCCTACCCGGGTGGTTATTTATGGAGTGTATGGTGGCCCGGACTGCCTTTCAAGCCAGACCCTTTTTCCCAGAGAGTGGAGGAAGCTGGAGATACCCCACTACCAAGCAAGGAATGGCGCTTTCTGAAGTGCTAAAGAAATTAACAGCTACTTGTCTTTGCCCCTTTCATTCCAAAATAAGATGTCATGTTACTTCTACTTTTTATTCCTTCATAAATGCTAAGTAAGCTGATTGAATTTTTGGTGTATGGGAGAATTTTGATTATGTTGATAAGGGACACTCCCATTCCTTCATTAAGTGAATTTGAACATTGAAGAAAAATAAGATTCTAAAGAAATAAAACACCTGAGGTTTCTGAAGTTCTACTTCATCTAGTTTACTTCATCTGTTTGGTCAGGTTGGTCTTTGAAGGTAGTAAAGAAACCAATGTATGGGTTGCTGAGAGTTTTTAAGTAAAAATGATTTCTCTAAGAACCTAGATTATACTTTTTTTTCCTGAATTTTTTTTTTGTTTGTTTTTTTAGAGACAGGGTCTCACTTTATCACCCTCCGTAGGGGTATCAACCTCCAACTCCTGGGCTTAGGTGATTCTCTTGCCTCAGCCTCCTGAGTAGCTAGGACTGCAGGTGCCCGCCACAATGTCCAGCTATTTTTTTGTTTCAGTTTGGTTGGGGCTGGATTTGAACCCGCCACCGTTGGTCTATGGGGCCACCGCCTTACCAACTGAGCCACAGACGCCTGTTGTGAACGATTTTTTTTTTTTTTTTTTGCAGAGACAGTCTCACTTTATCGCCCTCGGTAGAGTGCTGTGGCATCACACAACTCACAGCAACCTCCAACTCCTGGGCTTAGGCGATTCTCTTGCCTCAGCCTCCTGAGTAGCTGGGACTACAGGCGCCACAATGCCCAGCTATCTTTCTGTTTTGCAGTTTGGCCAAGGCTGGGTTTGAGCTTGCCACCTTCGGTATATGGTACCAGCGCCCTACTCGATGAGCTACAGGCATTTCCCAATTTTTTTTTTTTTTAATAGCAATAATAGAAACTAAATTTTTGGAATTTGTTATAGTTAGGAGGAAAGAACCTTAAACCTGTGAATTATGAGGTAGTTGCACAGAGAATTCAAAAGTAGTATTAAAGGCAAGTGTGATGATTGGACATGGCAGTTTCACATTGAGTCTTAAATCTGTGAAACCTTCTTTATCTGCCAGACTCCTAGATTCTTTAAGGCCTGCTTCAAATATCACCTGTCTGTGAAGTCTCTTCCTAGGCCTCTGAGAAGTTTGTCTCAGTTAAGTGATGGCATACTATGTACTAGGAATTGCTCCACAACGGTCTCTTTCCTCAAAGAGTGCACATTCTGCTGGAGAGACAGTGAACATGCACACACATCCAAGATGGTTTCAGCTGAAGTGCTGTGAATGAGGCGGCAATGAGATGGGCTAGGGTTATGAGAAAGGTTTCTCAGAGGAAATAGATGTTGGAGCAAGGCCTGAGGTCAAGGGTATGGCCTTTTCCTCTGTGTACAGCATTTTTCTTTATCTCTATTATAACCCTTAGCTTTGTAGTCTAGCAGTATATTCACCCTTGATTGAGAGCAGCTTGTGGTCAGGGATTTTGGACACACACTTAATTCATTGATGAAATGCCCCAGAAAGTTATTTTACCTGTAAGTCTTTTGGCTATCAAAGGAAGTTTTGTATGAACTAAGCTTGAGTAGGGTTGTTTCTAGATATTTATGAAAATACGCAGTTTGAAAACTTCGATTACATTTTAGATAAAGATTAAATAGTTGAGGTAATTCTGTGCTAATTCACTGTTGTGGAGAGAATGACTCCTCCACGATACTGTCTATAAACCTGTAAATATCATTGTCTTCATCTCATTTTCTCAAAACAAGGAAAATCAGATGTGCTACAAATACAGCTGCATAATAATCTCTTCCCAGCGGTAATGGGAAGAGAAATTTTCATTTCAAGAGTAAGTAATTGTAGAAAGTTGGGGGAAGAAAGGGAGCATTTGTGAGAGCATTTGTGAGATTAGAGTATGGCATAATATTGTGGAAGTTATAAGACCAGGTCAATATTTCATGAGGTTTTAAATTATGGGAACGGATATTTTATGGTCCTGGAATATGAAATGAAAGAAACGATTTCTTTCAGAAATGAAAGATTCTCTTGGGCAGTGATTGTCAAACTGCTTTCCTTATCACCTGCAGGCCCGGGATGTGTTGCTGCAGGGTCTGAACAACCTGGCTAGGTGTTTTTTTCCTTGTCCCCACCTGTCCATGCTCCCACCACTTTGTTTTTGTCCCTTATGCTGATAAAGTAAGCCATTATCCTAAGGATTAGGGATCCTTTACTACTCAGCACTGCCCATAGAACATCTGGCATCTGGTAGAAATCACTGTGTGAGATACTTCCTATGTTCCATCTCATTTAACCTCGGAATACCCTGTGAAATACTACTGCTTTCTCTCCCCCATTATACAGATAGGGAAGCTGAGGCTCGGACAAGGTAAAGAAATTGTCACCTTGAAGTAGTGGTAAGAGGGGGGCTGTCTCTGTGCTCTTTCTCCCTGGCTTCTGGACGTCTGTATTCCTAATTGCTATGTTCTCCTACCTGTGAGGAAATGGAGTCCATTCTGTGGGTGGGGCTTTTGGGAAGAGTCTTAAGTTCATTTTCTTTTCCTATGGCAAAATGCCACAAACAGGGTAATTTATTAAAAAAAAAGAAGAAAGAAATTTGTTTCTTATAGTTCTGGAGGCTGGGAAATCCAAAAGTATGGTGTCAGCATCTCTTACCATTTCCTAAAGCAAGTGTAGGAGACAGAAAATCAGGCCAACTCCTCTGTTTTGTAACTAACCCACTCCCTCAATAATGGTCTGAGTCCCTTGTGATCTGATCACCTCTTAAAGGCCCTACCTCTCACCACTATTAGAATGGCAATTAAATTTCCAGCTCAAACCTTGGGGAACGTATTCAAATCGTAGCAGGAGGTGACTGGATCCTAGGGGCAGAGCCCTCCTGGATGAAAGAGCACGAGACAGCTTGTTTGTCCCTTCTGCTGTGTGAGGGTCTTCTCATTGCATCCTATTTAAGAACCAGGAAATGGGCCCTCACCACACACCAAATCTGCCAGCACCTCGATCTTTAGTCTCAACTGTGAGAAATGAATTTCTGTTGTTTATAAGCACTTAGTTTCTGGTGTTTCGTGATGGTAACTCAATGGACTAAGATAGGCCACTTTTACCTCTAAAGTTCTTTGAACTTAGGAACTACTTCTGGGGGTAGGAAATGGAAATACTCTTGGCTCTGTGTGGTTCCATGTCCCTCTTTAAAATTTGGCCAGATGTTGTGGTCAAATATAGTTACTCAGATTTAGATGGAGTTCTTGCAATATCTCGATGACATATGAGGATTCTCTCCATAGACTATCCTATGAAAGGGAAAATTATGAACCCAATAATCTGGGACCACAGTTGTCTTTTTTATCCCTTTATCCTATGCAACAAATACTTTTGGCATACAGTGTTTGCCAAATCAATGTTGAATTGATTTTACTTTGTGGCATAGTTAAGATATTTTAATGGAATAGATGGATGTAGTGTTTTTTTTTTTTTTTTGTAGTTTTTTGGGAGGCTGGGTTTGAACCTGCCACCTCTGGCATATGGGGCCGGCGCCCTACTTCTTTGAGCCACAGGTGCCGCCCATAGATGTTTTAAAAATCTTTCTTGGGTGGTGCCTGTGGCTCATCGAATAGGACGCTGGCCCCGTATACCGAAGGTGGCAGGTTCAAACCCAGCCTCGGCCAAACTGCAAAACAGAAAAATAGCCGGGCGCCTGTAGTCCCAGCTACTCGGGAGGCCTAAGTCCAGGAGTTGGAGGTTGCTGTGAGCTGTGTGACGCCATGGCAACTCTACCGAGGGCGATAAAGTGAGACTCTGTCTCTACAAAAAAAAAAAAAAAAATTTCTCTTTCTCTCTCTCTCCCCCTCTTCATTCCTTCCCTCCTTCCCTTCCCTTCCCTTCTTTCCTTCTCTTCCTTCTCTTCCTTCTCTTCCTTCCTTCTTCCCTTCCTTCCCCCATTCCTTTTATTTTTCTTTTCCCTCTCTGCCCTCTCCCCCTTCCCCCATCCCCCCACTCCTCTTTCCCCATCTTTCCTTCTCTTCCACCACCCCCCCCCCCCGTTTCCACCCCTCTCTTTCCCGTCTTCCTCTCCAGGGTCTTGGCTCTGGAATGACCTCATCTTAGCTCCCTGCAACTACAAACACTTAGCTAGACTCAAACTATCCTCCTGCTTCAGCCTTCCAAGTAGCTGGGACTACAGGCGGGTATAACCATACCCAGCTAACTTTTCTATTTTTTTTTTTTTAATAGAGATGGGATCTTGCTAGTTTGTTCAGGCTGGTTTCAAACTCCTGGCCTCAAGTGATCCTCCTACCTCAGCCTTCCAAAGTATTAGATTATAGGTGTGAGCCACTGAGCCCCATCTAAAATGTTTCTTAGTTAAGACAGCGAGCTGGATAGTTGGCCACATACATAGAGGTAGAATAAATTCATGTGAGAGGCAAATATTTCTTGCCCCTTTTTGTCTTTCAGTTTTTAATAAGTTTTTCTTCAAGAAAAATGATGCAGAATATTGTGTTTCAACAATTTACAAATTTCATTAGTATCTGAGATCCTTGACTTAAATTTTCTCTTTGGACACCTATCATGGCCAAATTCTTGTACCTTTATTTTTGTGTATATGTTTAAATCACAAAATTATTCTTCTAAGCTGCCTAATATTTTCAGTGCCTGCTTTTAATTCTGTGCCATAGCTGAAGCTTAGTTCATTGTTGGCATTTATTCTTTTTTTAAGCATTGTTTTTAGCAGGTTTTTTTTGAGACCGAGCCTCAAGCTATTGCCTTGGGTAGAGTGCTGTGGCATCACATCTCACAGCAACCTCCCACTTCTGGACTTAAGCAATTCTCTTGCCTCAGCCTTGCAAATAGCTGGGACTACAGGCACCCACCACAACGCCTGTCTATTTTTTTGGTTGTAGTTGTCGTTATTGTTTGGCAGACCCTGGCTGGATTTGAACTCATCAGCTCTAGTGTATGTGGCTGGGGCCTTGGCCGCTTAAGCTACAGGTGCCAAGCCTTTGCATTTTAGTTTTAACACAGTCTGTTAGCTTTTTAATTCTATGAGTTAGAAATACTTTAAGGATAGAATTTAGATGAATACTTGTATTCCGTAAAACATACTGTAATTTTATACTAATCTGTGATATTTTGTCCTGTTTGCCATGTTTCCTACAGCCTAACACAGAATATTCATTATGTTGTAATTTCTCAGAGGCTTTTACCTTATAGACTAAAGCAATGGGAAAATATTGATTTGGTAAGTGCAACTTAAGTACTTTTGATTACACTATAACATGTACTAACATCTGAAACATAGTGATTAAAATAACCTACAACTATGACCAACTGTGTTACCTTATATTTATGTATTTGTTAAATTTTGGTTGCAAGTGATAATTTATCACAATAGATGTTTTAAGATATTTTCACTTCTCTCTTCCTTTTTCACATACTTCAAATTAATTTTAAAGTAATAACAATGTAATTATTTCTCAAAGTGATTAGTATTCTCTTCCCTAACATTCTTGCTCATCATCTTGATCTCTTTACTGAGCAGTATTTTTGCTTCATCTGGAGAATCAAAAGAACAAGGAGGATAGGAATTTACTACTCATTGTGTTCATTAAGACTGTGTGGGAGAGAGAACTTGAGAAGTAGGCCACTGTTTACTTTTCTCTTATTAGCTTAATAATCAAAGCCAGGAGCTGGAAGATTCTGCCTAAACCCTATACTATATTTAAATAGTTAGAGGGGTCCTAGCATGCAGTGGCTGCTTTACAAATGGTAGTGGTCCTCAAGTGTTTTATAGCAAAATGTCTAATTCTAGAGCTACCATTTGGAATTACGTAAGGCTCATCCTACTTCTATCTGACAGCCCGTCATCTGAGCCTGGGAATTCCAGTTTACAGTGAGCTATATGACTGGGCCACTGCACTCCAGCCTGGCAACAGAGCAAGACTCTGTCTCTTAAAAAAAGAATAAAATAAAAATAAATAAAGGAACAATTCAGCATCCCCCAGGGGAAGAAAGACCCTCCCAGCTGCCTTTCACTGAGATACGTCCCCCATGCAAGGATGCCCACAAGTGTAATTAAATGGCAGGTATGCAGGCCTGATGTGCCAACTGAAAACCTATGCATTACTATATTTTTTGCTGATTCTCTGCTTCATGGTATACTGATGTTTTTTCTTGTGGTATAAAGACAGTGTTGAAAATGTCAAAGTCCTACATGATACCCACCATGTAATGCAAATATTCCAAAATCTGAAATTCAAATACTTCTGGTCCCAAGCATTTTGGCTAAGGCATACTCAAGCTGTATTTTCCTTTCCCTCTAAGATCTTAAACACTGCCACTTCTTTTTGGACAAACATCTAGTTTCTGAATTCCCATCATTTGCAAAGATCCTTTTGAGCTACTATCATTATCAATTGCTTGCTTACAACTAGGGGCTAAATTTTCCTTTTAGACTCGCAGCAAAATAAAAGGATGAAGGAAGCCACAAATGGATTGTGCTACATGTATACCATGGACTATTACGCAGCCTTAAAGAAAGATGGAGACTTTACCTCTTTCATGTTTACATGGATGGAGCTAGAACATATTCTTCTTAGCAAAGTATCTCAAGAATGGAAGAAAAAGTATCCAATGTACTCAGCCCTACTATGAAGCTGATTTGTAGCTTTCATATGAAGGCTATAACCCAACTTTAGCACAAGAATATGGGGAAAGGGCAAGGGAGGGGAGGGGCGAGGTTTGGGTGGAGGGAAGGTAATTGGTAGGGCCACACCTACGGTGCATCTTAGAAGGGTACAGGTGAACCTTGCTAAATGCAGAATACAAATGTCTTCATATAATAATGGAGAAATTGCTGGGAGGGCTATGTTAATCAGGTTGATGAAAATAGTTAAAATTGTATATTGCTTTGGGAAGTATGGACATTTTAACAATATTGATTCTTCCCAACCATGAGCAAGATGGATTAATAAACTGTGGTACATGTATACCATGGACTATTACGCAGCCTTAAAGAAAGATGGAGACTTTACCTCTTTCATGTTTACATGGATGGAGCTAGAACATATTCTACTTAGCAAAGTATCTCAAGAAGGGAAGAAAAAGTATCCAATG
>CAUYON010085048.1:0-24729 GCA_963573935.1 Arctocebus calabarensis
GTCCAGACACCCCCTGTATAGTTATGGATTTGGGAGATAAAAGACCAGGATTAGAGAGAAGTACAGAAAAGGTTGCTCCAGTGTCCAAAAGAAGTTTTTTCTCCTGGCGCTCCACTGTAAGGCAAACCTGGGGCTCTTGAGGCGTGATGACACAAGCTGAAGCCATGAGAATAAGCCCCAGGCACTCTCAGTCCAGTTTGGGCTCCGATGGGGTCACTGTCCCAGGAGGCCTTCACCTCTGGGAACAGGCCACCCTTTTTTTTTTTTTTTTTAGACAGAGCCTCAAGTTGTCACCCTGGATAGAGTGCTGTGGCATCACAGGTCACAGCAACCTCCAATTCCTGGGCTCAAGCTAGTCTCCTGCCTCCGCCTCCCAAGTAGCTGGGACTACAGGCGTCTGCAACAACGCCCAGCTATTTTTTGGTTGCAGCCATCATTGTTGTTTGGTGGGCCTGGGCTGGATTCGAACCCGCCATCTCAGGTGTACATGGCTGGCGCCTTAGCCCATTGAGCCACAGGTGCTGAGCCACTCCTGGCTATTTTTTGATGCAGTTTGGCTGGGGCCAGGTTTGAACCTGTTCACTGAGCCACAGGCGCCGCCCATTGTTGTATTTTTTGATCACTTCCAGGAGTCTTGTGGTTGAGTCTTTGAGGTTCTTTGAATATAATATCATATTGTTGGCAAAGAGTGAGAGCTTCACCTCCTTTGCACCCATTTGGATGCCTTATATTTCCTTCTCTTGCCTAATTGTTTTGGCTACAACTTCCAGCACTGTGTTGAATAGCAGTGGCAATAGAGGACAGCCTTATCTAGTTCCAGTTCTAAGTGGAAAAGTTTTCAGTTTTACTTTATTCAGTATAATATTTGCTGTGGGTGTGTCATAGATGGCTTTGATCAGTTTAAGAAATTGCCACCTATACCTATATTCCTCTGAATTTTATTGAATGCTTCTTCTGCATCAATTGAGAGGATTATATAGTCTTTGTTTTTGCTTCTGTTGACATGGGGCATTATGTTTATGCACCTGCGTATGTTAAACCAGCCTTGCATCCCTGGAATGAAACATACTTGATCATGACGTATGACTTTTTAAATAAGAAGCTGTAATCTATTGCTAGAATATTGATAATTTTTGCATCTATATTCATTAGTGAGATTGGTCTGAAGATTTTCTTTTTAGTTGGGTCTTTTCCTGGTTTTGGTCTCAGGGTGATGTTTGCTGTGTAGAACGTATTGGGGAAGATTCCTCCCTCCTCAATTTTTTGGAATAGCTTCTGCACTATAGGTATAAGCTCTTCTTTGGAAGTTTTATAGAATTCTGATGTGAAGCCAGCTGGACCAGGGCTTTTTTTTTTTTTTTTTAAGACAGAGCCTCAAGCTGTTGCCCTGGGTAAAGTGCCATGGCCTCACAGCTCACCGCAACCTCTAACTCCTGGGCTTAAGCAATTCTCATGCCTCAGCCTCCCAAGTAGCTAGGACTACAGGTGCCCACCACAATGCTTGGCTATTTTTTGGTTATAATTGTCATTGTTGTTTGGTAGGCCCAGGCTGGATTTGAATACGCCAGCTCTGGTGTATCTGGCTGGCACCTTAACTGCTTGAACTATAGGTGCTGAGCCAGACCAGGGCATTTTTTAATTAGGAGATTTTATTTTTATTTTTTATTTTTTTGAGATATATTCTCACTTTGTTGCCCTCGGTAGAGTGCTGTGGCATCACAGCTCATAGCAACCTCCAGCTCTTGGGCTTAGGTGATTCTCTTGCCTCCGCCTCCCAAGTAGCTGGGACTACAGGCACCCACCACAATGCCTGGCTATTTTTTGTTACAATTTGGCTGGGGCCAGATTGGAACCTGCCACCCTTGGTATATGGGGCTGGCACCCTACCCACTGAACCACAGGCACTGCCCTATTTTATTTATTTTTTTTCAAAGAACCATCATCTTGTTTGTTAATTTTTTTAATTTTTTAATTTTTAATTTCATTAATTTCTGATTTAATTGGTTATTTCTTTTCTTTTGCTGGATTTAGGATAATATTGTTCTTATTTTTCCAATTCTATAGGATGGTTTGTGAGATTGTTGCACTCTCTTTCAGTTTTTTGAATGTAGTCATCTAATGTAATAAATTTTCCTCCCAGGACTGCTTCAGCTGTATCCCATAGGTTTTGGTAACTTGTGTCTTTGTCGTGGTTATGTTTGAGGAATTTAATTACTTCCTCTGTAACCTCAATGCAACTTCGAGTGCCATTGATTTATTCTTGAAGAAACCTTTCCAGAGTCCACATGAAAGGATGTTCTTTTGAAGACACTCCAAAGTGATTAGAAAGCTAATCATGCAGGAGGCAAACCCTGAAGGCAGAGTCTGATTGTCTCTGAAATTTCCTGGAAGGGACCTGGGAAGGGGAAAATCAAGATAAGTTAATGTGCATTTTTAGTTTAAGTTTACACTGCTCTTTCCAGATAGTGATTAAGTTTTATGATTTTTGTATTTCTTTTATAGTTACTTTCCATTTTTATCATATAGGCCATTTATTGCCAGCAGGTTTGCTATTATGATGTATACGTGTAGGACAATGTATTATCAAAGTACATAGCTTGTAAGAAATAAAGTGAAGTTGCTACATGTCTGAGAGAGCTGTAGCCCTCCTCTTCTCAGTACATTCTAACTGCTGGTCTCATCTCTGCAACTGTGGCCTGAACATTTCCAGCAACATTCCTCTTTTATCTGTTCCTGAATCCAACTATCATTCAGCAAAAGGTTGTTTAATTTCCTGCCTTTGTGTTGGGATGATTTTTTTTTTTTTTTTTTTGAGACAGAGTCTCACTGTGTCACCCTGGGCAGAGAGCTATGGCATCACAGCTCACAGCAACTTCAAACTCTTGGGCTTAAGCAAGTCTCTTGCCTCAGCCTCCCAAGCAGCTGGGACTACAGGCACCTGCCACAATGACTGGATATTTTTTGGTTGCAGTTGTCATTGTTGTTTGGCAGGCCCAAGCTGGATTTAAACTCACCAACTCCGGTGTATGTGGCTGGTGTCTTAGCCACTGAGCTACTGGCTCTGAGCGCAGATGAATGTTTTTGTAGGAGTTGAGTTCCACCTTTATAGCCTTGTGGTCTGAGAAGATACAAGGTATATTCCTTTCATTTTGCTGAGGTTTGATTTGGTTTTGATACTTTTTTTTAGAGACAGCGTCTCACTTTGTTACCCTTAGTAGAGTGCTGTGGTATCACAGCTCACAGCAACCTCCAGCTCTTGGGTTTAGGTAATTCTCTTGCCTCAGCCTGATGAGTAGCTGGGACCATAGGCGCCTGCCACAATGCTGGCTATTTTTTGTTGCAGTTTGGCTGGGGCCAGGTTTGAACCCACCATCCTTAGTAAATTGGGTTGGCTGGCGCCCTACTCACTAAGCCACAGGCGCCACCCCTTAGGTTTGATTTGATGTGATCTGTTTTGGAGTACGTGCCATGGTCTGATGAGAAAAATGTATATTCTTTTGCTTTGAGATGGTATGTTTCATAAATATCTATTAAGCCCACTTGTTCTAGGGTCATGTTTACATCCTTTGTATCTTTGTTTAGCTTCTGTTTAGAGGACATGTCTAGTTCTGTCAGAGGGGTGTTAAAGGCCCCAGCTATCATGGTATTACAGGCTAACATTTTGCTCAGACTCAAGGTCTATTTCATAAATGTGGGATTATTTAAGTTAGGTGCATAAACATTAAGATTGAAATGTCTTTTTCTTGTGTATGGGTCCTTTGACCAGAATGAAGTGCCTATCTTTGTCTTTCTTAACTTTAGTTGCTTTGAATCCATTGTATCTGAGAATAAGATTACAACCACTCCTTTATTCTGATTCCCATTTGCTTGAAATACTGTTCTCCATCACTCCACCCTGAGTCTTGATTTGTCTTTCAAGGCTAGGTGTGTCTCCTGCAGGCAGCAAATGGATGGCTTATCTTTTTTTATCCTATGGTTCTTCAATGGAGAGTCCAATCCATTGACATTAATTGAGACAATTGATAAGTGTGGTCAAATTTTATTCACTTTGTTATGAGAAAATCTGTTGTGTGGTGTTATCCTTTGCAACATCATAGAACTAAGTTTTGGCCTTTAGCTTCTTGGTGCTTGCTTTAGTGTGATCCATTGTGGTGCTCAGTGTTGAGAATAAATCTAAGTATTTCCTGTAGGTTGGCAACCATCACTCAGTGGGTAGGGTGCCAGCCACATCCACTGAGGCTGGTGCAGTCAAACCCAGCCCAGGCCAGCTACAACAAAGGAAACAATGACAAAAAAAAAAAAAAAAAACAGCCAGGTATTCTGGCAGATGCCTGTAGTCCCAGCTACTTCACAGACTGAGGCCAGAGAATTGCTCAAGCCCAAGAGTTTGAGGTTGCTGTGAGCTGTGATGCCATGACAGGATGCCTCCCCAGGATGACAGCTTGAGACTCTGTCTCAAGAATAATAAATAAATATTTCCTGTAGAGCTGCTTTCTTTGTGGCAAATTTCCTCAGTGCTTGTACATCACAAAAGTTTTAATTCTTCATAAATTTTGAAGCTTAGTTTAGCAGGATACTGAATTCTAGGCTGGAAATTGTTTTGTTTAAGAATGTTGAAGGTGGATGACAATGCTCTTTTGCCTTGGAAAGTTTCAGTTGAGAAGTCTGTTATCTGAATGGCTCTGCACTTGTAGTTCAGTTGGCACTCCAAGCTGTTTGCAGAATTTTCTCTTTTCTCTTGACTTTGGACTGGTTCATTATGTGTCTTGGACACACTCTTAATGTTAAGAGTTCAGATGACTCGCAGTTTGATGTCTGTCTGAAATGACTGTGTCAGAATCATTAGTAAAACATGGGAAGTTTTCATTTATCATAGTCTCCAATAGGGCCTCCATACCTTTGGGACCATCTTCTTCCCCTTCAGGGATTCCTATTTTTCATAAGTTTGATTGCTGCATGGAGTCATATAGTTCTTTACATGCCTATCTGGCTTTCTCTCTCTCTTTTTTCTGTCTCTATAACGACTTGGGTTAACTCAAAAAACTTTATCCTCTGCTCTGATGTTCTTTCTTCTCCAGGGGTTAGTCTATTTTTGATACTTTCTACTGCATCTTTACAATTCTTGATTGTCTCCTTCATTTCCTTAAGCTCTGCCATATCCTTTCTGTATTCTACGTATCTTGTGTGACTTTTTGTTCTCTTTCTATTTTCTCATCCCTCCCTTTATTGTCTTAATCATCCATATTTTAAATTCTGTCAAATCTGTTAATTCTTTATAGGAGGAACATTCTGTAAAAACTGCCTCATGGTCCCTTGGAGGAGTTGCTCTATTTTGGTTCTTCATGGTGCCTGAATTTTTCTTTTTTGGATCCTCCTCATGTTTGCTTTCTTTTTGATTACTTCCTTGTGCTCCTTTTGCCTTCTCACTTCCTCCTTTGCTTCAAGTTACCTTGTCTCAGAGTTTGTGTGATGAAGAAGCCTCTAGGTATGGGGTCAGAAGGTGGAGAAGGGGTGGAGTGAGCAAGGAAAAGCAAGAGGAAAGGAAAAAACAAAGGAAAGAATAAGAGAAAAAAAAAGAAAGGTAGACAGAAGAGGGAATAACAGAAAAAAATTGAAGAACAGGAGAGGAGGACAGGAAGTGAGGATGAGTGTGACAGAAGAAATGTTATTGTTCAGCACGTGCTAAGGCCACGCCTATAGCTCAAGTGTTTTAAGGAACTGGGCTGGGTGGGTTCCCCTAAATCAGGCACTCTTTACCAGCCTGAACATAGCCAGACTCTTCCTCTGCCATAAATAGAGAAGAAAAAGAGCAAAAACAAAAAAAAAGAAGGAAAAATTGAGTAAGGATTAAAAAAAATAAATAGAAAAGCTCTGCAGTGTGATCTTGCTAATACTTTCTTCCTGGGGCCAATGGTAAAAGCTTCTCCTAGCCTCCTTGAGCAAGATTACTGTTGCAGTCTACCTGCCAGACCACAGCTGTGTCACACCTGCCCTCAGCAAAGGAAGGGGGTGGAAAAGGAAAAAAACAAAACAAAACAAAAAGAAGAGGAAAAAAAGGGATAAAAAGAAAAAATATTAAAATAAGAATAGATAAAGGAAATTAAATGTACTTTTGAATCAAATAAGGGAGAGGAAGGAAAAGGAATAAAGAAAGTAAGAAGAAAGACAACAAAGAAGAAAGGAAAGTGGGGGGAATATCTTAGCTGATGGAGAAGCACATTATGTGGAAGAGATGAGAAAAGTAGAAGTCTCTATCAGCTGAGGGAATGCCACAGAGTGAAATAGGGAGAGAGAATAAATCAAGCTAAAATTCTGTAGCCAAAAATACATGAACCCTTGCTCTTGTTGAATGTAAAAATGGAAATTAGGAAAGGAACCAATCAAACAACTTAGCAAAAAACAAAACACCTCAAAACAAAATAGAAACAGCTCAAATAGCCTGATGTAAGCAATTTCAGCAACCAATAGAGGAAGGAAAGAAGAAACAAAAATTAACAAGGACAACATCACATTGTCCTGCATCTTAGCAGTCTTGATAATGGCCTTTTCCTTCATTTTGCCCTGAGTCTGAACCTCTCTTCTGCCCCAGGGAAGAGTAACTAAATTTTTTGTCCTGCTAATGACTAAAGTATATATAGCACTGGAGGATGACTGGATGAGGATGGCTTTTTGAAGAAAACAAAAAATTTTCCAGCTCTTGGATTTTCCCACCTCCATTCACCCTCAGCCCCTCTGCTCTGCCCAGCTATTTTTAGACATGAGGTCTCACTCTAGCTCAGGTTGGTCTCAAACCTGTGAGCTCAGGCAATCCACTTGCCTTGGCCTCCCAGAGTGCTAGGATTACAGGCATGGGCCACCACACTGGCTTAAAGTGAACTTTCTGGCTATTGTGTTGAGACTAGATTGGAGGACAGAGGTGGTAACTATCAATAGTTACCCAGCTGTTGCCCTGGGTAACTATTGATTGCGGCAATCCAGCCAAGCAAAGGTGGATAGCTATAAAGGTGGTGAGAAGTCAATGACCTTTACACAGATACAAAAGAGGTGAAAGGTGGAGTGGAGAGTTACAGGGTATAGGCCAGGTTTATCTTTTATTTATTTATTTATTTTTTTGAGACAGAGCCTCAAGCGGTCACCCTGGATAGAGTGCTGTGCCATCACAGCTCACAGCAACCTCCAATTCCTGGGCTCAAGCGAGTCTCCTGCCTCTGCCTCCCAAGTAGCTGGGACTACAGGCATCCGCCACAATGCCCGGCCATTTTTTGGTTGCAGCTGTCGTTGTTGGGCGGGCCCAGGCTGGATTTGAACCCACCAGTTCAGGTATACGTAGCTGGCGCCTCAGCCTGTTGAGCCACAGGTGCCGAGCCTATCTTTTATTTTGAGACAGTGTCTCAAGCTATTGCCCTGGGTAGAGTGCCATGGCCTCATAGCTCACAGCAACCTCCAACTCTTGGGGTTAAGCAATCCTCTTGCCTTAGGTTATTCATTTATTTATTTTTACTGGAGACAGAGTTTTGCCTTTACTGAGGCGGGTTTTGAACTTTTGAGCTCAAGTGATCCACCTGCCTTAGCCTCCCAGAGTGCTAGGATTACAGGTGTGAGCACCAAGCCCAGCCCAGGCCAGGTTTATCAAAAAGGGACAGCAGCACACCTGGGCAGGGCAAAGATGCCATCTGCATGAGGGGGCAGTTTAGAGACCTGTGTTATATGGGGTCATAGCGAGTGGGCAAATTCCATAGCTTGCCCAGAGGGCTTTGGTGGGTTAGGGTCCTTTGGTGTGAATTTTGGGGGTGGAGCCAACTAGTTCCTTTATGTTCTTTGTCTTAGAAGAGGAGGTAGAAGGGTTCATGTAAGGCCTCTCTGTACTCCCAAGAAGAGGAACCAACATAATTGGCTAAGAAAATGGATAAAGACCACTCCATTTAAATAGTAGAGCTTTAAAAAAAAAAAAAAAAAGTGGGGGAAAATGGCTAACAATGCTATGAACAGAATTTCTTCACTTCTGATTCCACAGCCCTACAAGGAAAGAGGGCACTAGGTTTGTTAAAAATTGACTTGTCAGGATATTTCACAATAAGAAAAAAAAAGATATTTCACAATATTAAGCTTCTGATACAAGAAGATATATTGTAAAATATGGAGCAATATTAATGTCCTCTGAACAAGATACTACAGTATAGCTGTCTCTAAATCAGACAGCAGCCCACATTTCTATTTCGAATTGTTGGAAACATAAGGATCTCAGAGCAATCAACAAAGATTCTGACAAACTCAGTAGTCCTTCCAGTGACATCCAAAGAAAAAGCAAATCAAATGTTATCAATTGAATTGTAAGGATTCTCATGACTAATTTAAATTTCCATTATGGATAATATGGACCTAATGAGGTATATTAAGCTCTCATCAGCTTTTGATCAGTATTGCATCTAATTTTAGAGAGCCTCTTTTAATCTCAAGATGAAATCTTAAAATTAATTTAGAGGCTCAGCGCCTGTGGCTCAATGGGCTAAGGCGCCAGCCACATACACCTAAGCTGGTGGGTTCGAATCCAGCCCCGGCCCACCAAACAACAATGATGGCTGCAACCGAAAAAAAAAACAAAAAACTGGCCGGGTGTTGTGGTGGGCGCCTGTAGTCCCAGCTACTTGGGAGGCAGAGGCAAGAGACTCGCTTGAGCCCAGGAATTGGAGGTTGCTGTGAGCTGTGATGCCACAGCACTCTATCCAGGATGACAGCTTGAGGCTCTGTCTCCAAAGGGGGAAAAAAAATTAATTTAGAATAAGAGAAGTTAGGCTTTGGGGCAACATACTGAAGAAAATGCAAATAAAAATGTTTTAAATTCTTAAAAAAAAGTATTCTCTGCTGCTCTTCTAGAATTCTACTCAATCAAACCAGTTCTTTTGTTCACAGATTACTCACTTGGGTGTGGTGATGCTCTTGTCTCACAATAAATGTAATCATGTACCACCAGGCTGTTTGGGCTCTATATTAAAAGCCACTGTCAGCCTGTCCAACAGATTATTAGTTTCTTATGTATGTTCAAAACCAAATCATCTAAGTAATTATACAAAAGTTGAAAGAATGTGTTTTAAACCACTTTTAAAACCATGGTCACCTGGTTAAGAACAAACTCCTCTATACTGTCAAGGTTCAGATTCCAGAGGTGCCATCTACTTCCCCTAGGTGTTAAGCTTCCTATCTTTAAATTTGGAATTCCCAGGTACTCAGGCAGCTGAGGCAGGAAAATAGCTCCAGTGCAAGAGTTCAAGACTAGCCAGAGTCAGAGCCAGGCTTCATCTCTCTCTCTTTTGTTTTTCCTCAGGGTCTGGCTCTGTCACCCAGGATAGAGTGCAGTAGGGCTATCAAAGCTCACTATAACCAGAACTCCCAGGCTCAAGGGATCTTTTTGCTTCAGCCTCCCAAGCAGTTATGGCTACAGACAGGAGTGTGACCCTTGCTCTTCACCTAATTTTAAAATTTTTTGTAGTGACAAATCTCATATGTTGGCTCGGCGCCTGTGGCTCAGCGGGCTACCAGCCACGTACACCTGAGCTGGCGGGTTCAAATCCAGCCTGGGCCCGCCAAACAACGACAGCTGCAACCAAAAAATGGCTAGGCCTTGTGGCGGGCGCCTATAGTCCTAGCTACTTGGGAGGCAGAGGCAAGAGACTCGCTTGAGCCCAGGAATTGGAGGTTGCTGTGAGCTGTGATGCCAGAGCACTCTATCCAGGTGAAAGCTTGAGGCTCTGTCTCAAAAAAAAAATCTCGTATGTTGCCCACAATGGTCTTGAACTACAGAACTCAAGTGATGCTCCTGCATTGGCCTCCCAAAACATTGGAATTACAAGCATGAACCACTATGCCATGCATCATGTCTTCAAAAAAAAAAAAAAACGAATTAGTTAATTAAATTGGAATAATGACATTTTCTTCCTTAAATTGTGAAGATTAAATGAGTTAATATTTGTAAAGTTTTTCTTTTATTTTTTTTTTTGTATTGTAGAGACAAGAGTCTCTCTTAAATGGCCCTCGGTAGAGTGCTGTGCCATCGGCAACCTCCAACTCCCAGGCCCAAGTGACTCTTTGCCTCAGCCTCCCAAGTAGCTGGGACTACAGGCTCCCAACCACAATGTCCGGCCATTTTTTTTGTTGCAGTTTGGCCGGGGCTGGGTTTGAACCCGCTACCCTCGGTATATGGGGCCGGAGCCCTACCTACTGAGCCACAGGTGCTGCCTCTTTTTTTTTTTGAAACAGAGTCTCACTCAGTTGCCCTGGAGTTGAGTGCCATAGTGTTATTGCTCACAGCAACCTCGAAGTCTGGGGCTCAAGTGATCCTCTTGCCTCAGCCACCCAAGTAGCTGGGACTGCAGCCTCGCCCCCTCATCCCCCAGCCACAATGCCCGGTTATTTTCAGAGATGGGTCTTGCTCTTTCTCAGGGTGGTCTCTAACTGGTGAGCTCAAGTGATCTGCCCGCCTTGCCCTCCTAAGAGTGCTAGGATTACAGGCATTGGGCCTTGTAAAGTCTTTAAAACAACTCCTGGCAATAGCCAGTAGTTCAAGTATTCATTATTATTCTAGGACCGTTGCTCCACAGAACTTCATGAATTTAAATTAATACACTCTAAAAAAGCAGAGAAATGGAAATCATCACATTTTCCTAATGTTGCCTAATTTTATGAGCTGCATATGGCAAATAAGGTAATATAGAAAAAAGGAACCCGGCGTAGCGCCTGTGGCTCAGTGAATATGGTGCCGGCCCCGTATACCGAGGGTGGCGGGTTCAAATCTAGCCCCCGCCCAACTGCAACAACAACAACAACAAAATAGCTGGGCGTCGTGGCAGGTGCCTGTAATCCCAGCTACTTGGGAGGCTGAGGCAAGAGAATCGCCTAAGCCCAGGTATTGGAGGTTGCTCTGAGCTGTGTGATGCCACCACACTCTACTTAGGGTGATAAAGTGAGACTCTGTATCTACAAAAATAAAAAAAAGAAAGAAAAAAGGAACCCGGCTTTCGAAGTGTGCATTTTTTACTTTAAAAAATCAAGTTCGACCATCCCTGATCACCTTTTACTTACCATTGCACTCATTCTTCCAAACACACTAATTTTTCAAAAAGGAAAAGTAATCCTTCTGCCTTTTCCGCTCTAGCCCCGTCCTCTTGCCTGTCTCAGTACTGGTGGGATTGGGGCTGGGGGCTTAGCCTTACACAACCTAAGAAAAAGGCTGAGCGTTCCCAGAACCACATTGAGATCTGGATGGACAGCGGGTGTTTAAGGGCTGGTTATTTCTACAAGGTCAGCAATTACGACCTCTTTAAAACATTAAATCACTCCAAATAGAAAAAACCGTCACAGCTCTACGAGACCTCAGAGTCAGGCTTAATTCTCCCTAGAAGCACCCAAGGAGCGTCCAGAGGCAAAGCCGAGCCCAGCACACTGCTGGGAGAGGCTGCGCCCGCCCGCCAACCCCGCATGTCTCCGGGGCAGGCGGTTTACCGCCCCTCGCCTCCTGGGGGCAGAGGGTCTCGGTTCCCCACGTCCACAGCGAAGGGGAACCCGAGGCGCGTCGACGCCAGGAACGAGAGGGCGGGCGCTGCTCACCGGAGAAGGCCCGGCCGGAAGAGCCGCCGGGCAGCTGGCTGGCGCGGAGGAGCTCGCGCGGAGCCAGACCCGGCGCCCTACATCGGGAGAGAGAGCGCGGCTGGGGCCTTCGCAGGCGGGCGAGGGCGGGGCGGCAGCGGGAGGCCCTCCGGACGTGCGCACGTTTCCGGCGTGCGCGGCGGAGCGCTGGGGCGGGGGCACCGCCAGCTCCCAATCGCGCACAATGAGACAGCGCTGAGCGCCGGAAGTGGGGCCGAAGGAAAACACGGAGAGGGAGCCCGGCCGGGACAGGAAGAGGCTGGGGACCACGGCGAAGGTGGTGAGTGCCCCTGGGTGACTTCTCCGACGTCCCTCCCAGACTCGCCTCCGGGCTGGGTCTCCAATGGGTTCCCTGGTCTCTAGAGTAGAGGTCGGGCCTGGCTTCTGAGGTACGTTAGCTCCATCCTCAACCGGCCTCCTAGCCCCAGTTTGAGTGACTGGGGAGCCCCAAAGCCAGCGGAGACTGAGCTCTAGGGTTGTAGTTCGTGTCTTCACTTTGTGTCAGACTCGGCGGGGGACAGAAGAAGGGATTTGGGTCTAGGCATTTGGCCCGGCCCCTTTGCCGGCTGGGGAAGCCCCGGAAACCCATCGAGGCAGCAGGTCACTTCCTGCTTCCTGGTGCCCACTGTGGCTTCGTGGCCAGAAGTGCGGGACGCCTCCTTTTTTCTCTGCTCAGGTTCCGGAGGTTGGAAACTGAGGCAGGTCGTGGGTGGGGCTGTCGAATGGGTGGTGAAAAAGAATGTCATTCCGCAGAGAATTGCTGTTCGTAACAAAACCAAACTTGTTTTAGGCTGAAGAACGAGGAATGGGGAGGTTAGCTGGAGTTGTCGTTTGGTCTGAAACCTAGCCCCTTTGGCTAGAGCGGTACCTTGATCAGGAGCCCAGCCTCAGCGTAGCCCAAGCGATTGAAGCAGGTCTGTTGCAGTTGATGAAATAACTCCGTTCGCGTAAAGTGTCGGTTACTGTGTAACATTTAAAAGTAATGCCAACTTTTTTTTAAAAAAACCACTGTCTCGAGAGTTTTGTAACAGTATTGGCTTAGGATGAGGTTTTCTCTGAAAAAAAAAAAAGCGCTTTTGTATAGGTAACAGTCGACCAACTTGGAATGAGTAACATTTTACCACATCACACTGTTCTTGAACCTGTAGGAGCTTTTCTGATTCACAGATCTAATCTTCATGCTAACTAAGTACTAATTTTCATGACAAATATTATAGGACTAAGCCTCCTAACTTTTAGAGTAGTGTACTGATTACTAAGAATGTGATAGAAATTGTATTGAAAGAAAACATAAGAAAAGAGGAGCTTCTTAGAAGCTTTTGGGCTTCTGTATGATAAATGTATCATTTTGTGTACTCGTTATGATATTGTGCTATAGTTTGATGTGTCACCAAAATACCTTTTTTCAGGTGCAAAGTAAGAAAATTGAAGTCAAAGACCATGGGAGATGCAGCAAAACCTTATTTTGTGAAGCGCACAAAAGACCGAGGGACTATGGATGATGATGATTTCAGAAGGAGTCACCCCCAACAAGATTATTTAATAATGGATGATTATGCTAGAGGCCATAGCAGTAAAATGGAAAAAGGCCTTCCCAAAAAAAAGGTAACACCAGGGAACTATGGGAATACCCCAAGAAAAGGACCATATACTGTTTCCAGCAATCCGTATGCATTTAAAAACCCAATCTACAGTCAGCCTGCTTGGACAAATGACAACCACAAAGATCAGAGTAAGAGATGGTTATCTGATGAACTTACTGGTAATTCAGACAATTGGAGAGAATTCAAAACTGGACCTAGAATTCCTGTTACAAACCGACCAAGGAAAGACTCCTTTCAAGAAAGTGAAGATGGTTATAGATGGCAAGACACAAGAGGCTGCAGAACTGTAAGACGACTATTTCATAAAGACCTAACAAGCCTAGAAACCATGTCAGAAATGGAAGCAGGAAGTCCTGGTAATGTGTTCTGACTTGTCAGGTTATAACTCCAAAGTCATAAGTGTCTTATTCTCTTTTTATCCAAATGAGTTTTGTTATTTTTAGCAATTCAGTTTAAACTTTTCATAGTTTCTACTTTAAAAAGTGATCCCGTAATGTAATTACTTTGAGTTTTAATGATATTTGGGCAACTTCAACATATTTCATACATATGTTGATGCCTTTGTCCCAAGGTTCATTTTACTTTATTATTATTATTTTTTTTGAGACAGAGCCTCAAGCTGTCACCCTGGATAGAGTGCTGTGGCATCACAGCTCACAGCAACCTCCAATTCCTGGGCTCAAGCGAGTCTCCTCGCCTCTGCCTCCCAAGTAGCTGGGACTACAGTTGCCCGCCACAAGGCCCAGCCATTTTTTGGTTGCAGCCGTCATTGTGGTTGGCAGACCCGGGCTGGATTCTGGATTCGAACCCGCCAGCTCAGGTGTACGTGGCTGGCGCCTTTGCCCATTGAGCCACAGGCGCCAAGCCTCATTTTACTTTATTAAATATTTCCCATTTGTGTTTTTTACACAGAGAGTGATTATATCCCCCTGGGATCATATCATAATTGCTGAGTAGTGTGTATGTATTTTCAAAATGTTGTAATTTTTGTGTTCATATTATAAGAATAATGTTTTCGTATTATAAGTGATAATATAAAGCTAAAAAATAACTTATTTGATGTAAAAACAATACAGATTGCGTATATCTCCTGCCACAAGAGAGATATATATAGTTAGTAGAATATTAGACTCCCTAGAACTAATTTTTTTTTTTTTTTTTTAGAGACAGTTTTACTTTTATCGCCTTCGGTAGAGTGCTGTAGCATCACAGCTCACAGCAGCCTCCAACTCCTGGGTTTAGGCGATTCTCTGTAACTGAGACCACAGGCGTCTGCCACAACACCCAGCTATTTTTTGTTGCAGTTTGGCTGGGACCAGGTTCGAACCCACCACCCTTGGTATGAGGCCGGCACCCTACGCACTGAGGCACAGGTGCTGCCCAGAACTCATATTTTTGCTTTTCAAAAGAGCATGGCAATTAGAGCACTGCAGCAGGCCAGGTGCTTTAATTTCATTTTGAAATTACAAATTGAGAAACATGAATTTAGAAAGTCAGAAATACTGACCTGATACGGTGGCTCATGCCTGTAATCCCAACACTTGGGAGACTGACGCAGGTGGATTGCTTGAGCTCACAGGTTTGAGACCAGCCTGAGCAAGAGCAAGACCCCGTTCTAAAAAATAGCTGGGCATTGTGATGGGCACCTGTAGTCCCAGCTACTTGGGAGGCTGAGGCAAGAGAATCGTTTAAGCCCAAGAATTGAGGTTGCTGTGAGCTGTGATGTAACTGCAAAGACCCTGTCTCAAAAAAAAAAAAAAAAAAAGTAGAAAGTCAGAAGTACAGATAGATAAAAACTTTGCTGTTTGATTTCAAGAAAAACAAAATCCATTTTCTTTAAATACTGGATTAATATAAGGGTAAATATGATGAGATTACATTATTTGTATTTGTTATAAAACTTCCAATTGTAATTGAGTCCTTCACCCAGGGGGTGTGCCATATACACCTTAATGTACCCGTTAGATGGGAGCTTACCTAGCTCGCTCCCCTCCTTGAATTTTTGTGTGTGTGTGTGTGAGCCTATAGTTGTTCATCTACTAGTTTCACCAAAACCCATTTCTAAGTGCCCTCACATGGCTTGGTTAACTGCCTCATTGTGATTATTTATGTGTTTTTCTAAAAGGTAAAAAATAGATTGTACAGGTAGCAATGATTTCTGTATACAGGAAGGTTATTTTTGTCTAATGGATAGTATTTACCAAAATGAAATAAAGTTAAAAATTGAGCGGAAAAGTGCAACAGTGTTTAGTACAAAATGAAAATTATAATTGGAAAAATGGACTTGTAAGTTTATTGGTTACAAGCTATTTTTTTTTCTTTCTTGTTTTTGAGATGAGTCTCACTTTGTCACCCTCAGTAGCGTGCCATGGCGTCATCATAACTCACAGCAACCTCAGTCTCTTGGACTCAAGCCATCCTCTTGCCTCATCTTCCCAAATAGCTGGGGCTATAGGCAAGCACTACAGGGCCCCGTTAGTTTTTCTGTTTTTAGTAGAGACAGGGATCTCTTCTCTCTTGCTCACGCTCGTCTCCAATTTACGACCTCAAGCAGTTGGCCCACCTTGGCCTCCCGGAGTGCTACGATTACAGGTGTGAGCCACCGCACCCAGCCTACAAACCTTTTTTAGTGACTGAGCAGATGGGTTGCAAACTGGCTAGCACTTGTAAAATTTTTTGAGTTTAAATGCATTCAGGCAATATGGACATTTTGTAGATCTCCAGAGGCCTTTTCTTTGTCATGTTTCTCACAGTGGCCAGTTCATATATGTCTAAGGCATTTGAGGTTTTGACTCATGCATGTAGAACCCTTGAAAGGGAAAGGTCATTTTTAATCTTGGAAGTCTTGTGATAAAAATGAAAAGCTGAAACACTTGTTAATATTAAATGAAGGAATATGTGCTGTTTGATAGTTTTTATGGGAAAATTAGGAGTAAGTGCCAGTACCAAGTAGCAGAAACAGAATGAAGTGTTACAAAGGAATTAAATAGTAGGGAGAGATAAAACTTTAGCCTTCTAAATCTTTAAGTTAGAATTTGCACTCTGTTGTGATATATCAAAGGTGGAGTGGCAATGTTACAAATTAGACAGCTGTAGCTCAGATTAAATTTATTCACATCTGTGTATGCACAGTTGTAGATTAGAAAGTGAAACAGAAACCAGGAACTGTGCTACTGTGATAATTTACTCAGCCTTGCTGGACTTGGAGTCCTGACAGGGTAAACTAAGGTTTTGATTTGTTTTTCTTTTTTAAAAACTGTATATATTTAAATATTTCTTTATACTGTGTCCAGGTAGGATGTGAGCGTTTTAGTTACTTTGTTTTTAGGAAAATTAATCTTGAAAAGCATTTTAAAAAGAAAAGTTTACAGATCAAAAATACACACCTAGAAAAATTAAAAGGAACTATAAAACTCTTCTATGTATTTATTTATTTATTTTTTTTTTTTGTAGTGAGACTTTGTCTCACTTTATTGCCCTCGGTAGAGTGCCGTGGCGTCACACAGCTCACAGCAACCTCCAACTCCTGGACTTAGGCGATTCTCTTCCTTCAGCCTCCCGAGTAGCTGGGACTATAAGGCGCCCACCACAACACCAGGCTATTTTACTGTTTTGCAGTTCGGCTGAGGCCTGGTTTGAACCTGCCACCTTTGGTATATGGGGCTGGCGCCCTACTCAATGAGCCACAGGTGTCGCCCTGTTTTTGTCTTTTTTTTTTTTTTTTGTAGAGACAGAGTCTCACTTTGTAGCCCTCAGTAGAGTACCATGGCATCACACAGCTCACAGCAACCTCCAACTCCCGGGGTTAAGAATAGCTGGGACTACAGGCACCCACCACAACGCCTGGCTATTAATTCTGTTTTGCAGTTCAGCCGAGGCCTTGTTTGAACCCGCCACCTTCGGTATATGGGGTTGGTATATGGGGCTGGCGCCCTACTTGATAAGCCACAGGCGCCGCCCTATTTATTTGGTTTTAAAAACAACTGTAAAGAAGTTGCTTTTAAGTGTATTAGAACAGGAAATGCATTTTCATTCTCTGTCTTTATTGAAGGCAATCCAAAATTGTGCGTTTTTCTCTAGATGAAGTACAGGTGTATGCTTTTAGTTACTATTCGCCTTTATCCCTTGAAAGTCTTTATAAAGGAAGTATTAAACATTGTTTACTGTAGAGAGAAATTCAGTTTCAAGTATAAACTACATATATAGTAGCATATACTGTATCCTTCATGCTACATTCAAAAGTTACTTAAAAGGATCTCATTAAAGGGATTCCAGTTTCCTTAAATCAAAAGTGTATCTTAAGGAATAGTTTTATTAAACAGTGTAAGAAGATGTAATGAAAATTATGTTAGAGTAGATACTTTTTAAAAAATACAGTACTACTTTCTCTTTTTCATTTCTATATTACTGCCTCACCTCATCCCTCAGATCATAGATTGCCAATTTAATGTATTTGGGACAGTGCCATTAACTATCTTAGGTAGAAAACATCTGCTCAAATATATGTGTTCTTTATGAATGGAATAATGGACCATATGCAAATAAAATATGTGAAACTTTGCTGAATATAGAGAACTCTGACTACAGTAAATCTGAGATGAACCGCATATTCTTCTGAGTAATTATGGGAAATTTTCGTCAGTACCCCGTTTTGTCTTCCAAGAGTCCCTCCAATATTTTATTTGATAGTTTTTACCAGGTAGGCCTGTGAAACTCAGTTGCCTGATAATGCCCTGTCAGTTCAAGTCTACTGTAGATGAGTATGCTACAAGAAAGGATTTTAGTAATTTCTGTTTTTATATTGTTAGATAGAAGGCTGAATTTCAGAACTCCCATCTGTATTTCAAATCGCTTGAGTCCTTTGACTTAGCCATGTGTCCTTGGACAAACTATTCCCTTGGACCAGCATTGTCCCCATCTATACAATGGGAAAATATATTAGCATCCATGACAAATTACTATAATAATTTAGCAAGGTAGTGCATATAAAGTGCTTCTTTACATCTGTTGCTTAATACTCAGTGTGAAGCTGCTGTTATAGTCATTCAATAGAGTTCCTACAGCCATCCTCTTCTCTCTATAAAAGCAATAGAATTAATTGTAGTCTTTGGAGAGAGAGAGAGAAGTCACTCTTAATAGGAAATGACAGCAATTATAGTTAGTAAGAAAAAGACAATAGGGGTTAAAATGGAACTCTGTTAATATCATTTACTCTTTTATAAACTAATGAAAACTTTTCTAAAGGGTACTGCACACATTAGTATAAATCTTTAATGAGTGTTTGCCTAAGAAACTTCTGTCATGAACACTAAAGTTAGATTGCAATTAGAGAAAGATAGTGTTTATAATGATAAGCAGATTACATGAGAATGGACACATCTCTTAAGTAAAAAGTGTTTGTCTCACGAGATGGTTCAGAGCACAAATTCTGGCCTTAAAAAATTATGCTAATTTAATTGGGAATAGAGGGCTATTAAAAAGGAAATGTTAAAGTAACCTGATTTTTTTAGTTAAATGACTACTTTTAGTATTTTATTTGTTCAGTCCATTTTGATTGAATTTTTAAAACTGTTTTTCTTGACACTTCATTAGTTATTAAATTGTTATATATTGTATTACAGAAGCTGTTTGCAGAATTTCATCATGTTCATCTCCTGTAGTTTGTAGTTTGAGCACAATGCTTGCCTGCCTTTTTTTTAAAGCTCTTGGCAATGCTTTTTCTTTCTTTCTTTTTATTTTTTTAAATAACTGGGAGCCTGTACCTCCTTTTCTTTTTTCTGTCTTTTTTTTTATTTTATTTTATTAAATCATAGCTGTGTACATTAGTGCAATCAAGGGGTACAATGTGCTGGTTTCATATACAATCTGGAAGGTACCTCCTTTTCTTTCTTTTTTTTTTTTTTTCCTTGAGACAGAGCCTCAAGCTGTCAACCTGGACAGAGTGCTGTGGCATCACAGCTCACAGCAACCTCCAATTCCTGGGCTCAGTGAGTCTCTTGCCTACGCCTTCCAAGTAGCTAGGACTACAGGCGCCCGCCACAATACCTGGACATTTTTTGGTTGCAGCCGTCATTGTTGTTTGGCAGGCCCGGGCTGGATTCGAACCTGCCAGCTCAGATGTACATGGCTGGCGCCTTAGCCCATTGAGCCACAGGTGCCTAGCCGGTAGGTACCTCCTTTTCTGACAGAATTTTTTCTTTTTTTTTTTTTTAGTCAGGCAGTTCATTGTAATTGCCATACTAGTAATGGGTTTGTCTGGAAACTTGACAGAGGAATTGCCTCGTGCAGGACATTTCAGTCAGTTTATATTTTTAAGGACTGATTTATGTATTTACATTAAACCTGCTCTTTGTAGTTTTAATTTTTTTTATTTTAGAAATTATAGGGAGGGCTAATTTATTTTAATCATTATGTGTTTCTAATAGCTTCATTTTTCAGAGCTTGATAGAAGTTATAGAAACTGTTGAAAACTTTTTTTTTTTAACAGAGTCTCACTTTGGCCCCCTTGGTAGAGTACCATAGCGTCACAGCTCACAGCAACCTCCAGCTATTGGGGTTAGGTGATTCTCTTGCCTCTGCCTCCTGAGTAGCTGAGACTACAGGCGCCCGCCACAATGCCTGGCTATTTTTTTGTGGCAGTTTGGCCAGGGCCAGGTTTGAACCCACCACCCTTAGTATATGGGGCCAGCACCCTATTCAGCGAGCCACAGGCGCCACCCTAAAACTTTTTTTTAGTTGAATCCTACAGTTGCTTTCTGTTTCATAGGTTGAAAAGTTGTAAATTTAGAGATTGATTTATTCATTATGAAGATTGTAGAACTAACAGAAGAGTTTATAAGCAAATGTACTTTAGAGTAACACTTTTATTTCAACTATAAATTTTTTTTCCTTTTGAAATAATGCTCAGTGTATAGGACATTCAAAGAAAATAAAATAAAAGTAAAGATAAAATGAGAAGTAGTGCTTTTTTTTTTAGACAGAGTCTCAGTATGTTGCCCTCGGTAGAGTGCCGTGGCATTGCAGCTTACATCAACCTCAAATTCTCGGGCTTAAGCAATTCTCTTACCTCAGCCTCCTGAGTAGCTGGGACTACAGGTGCCTGCCACCAACATCCAGCTATTTTTTGGTTGCAATTGTCATTGTTGTTTAGCAAGCCTGGCAGGCTCAAACCTGCCAGCCTTGGTATATGCGGCCAGCATCCTACTCTAGCTTGGACTTTGTATTAAGGAAGGGACTCCAGTATGAGTTATTGAAGGCTAAATTGGCAATTAGATGATTGATTTTTACTCCAGATAAGGACATAGTTGATTTCTGAGTTCTCAGATATACATTGTCCATTTTTGCCCTGTATGAGATTGTTCACTTTTAAAAAGTGAAAGCAAATGTGGATGGTTTTAATCAGAATAACAAATGTACTTATGGGTATTTTAGAGTATGTTAGATACACTATATGACGTATTATAATATGTTAAGAATAGAAGAATTATACATTGCTTGCTTTCAGAGGATAATACTCTACTTCTTGAATATGGTCAGCATTATACCAGGAAGACATTTTAAAAATAAAACTACTGTATATGATTGAACTAGAATACTTTTAAAGTCTTCCAAAAACATGATTTATATGGATTGATGTCTTCTGGTAATGAATACAGCTGATTTTCCTTTTGCTTTGTGTTCAGATGTGATTTATTCTCTCATGATTTAATTAATAGGTGTGTAAGTTCTGCTTTTTACTCAGGAATGGTATTACTCAATTTTGCCAATATTTTCCCCCTAACTTAAGAAAACAAGAAGCAGAAGTCCAGACCTAGGAAGCCACGGAGAACTAGAAATGAGGAAAATGAGCAGGATGGAGACTTTGAAGGCCCTGTGATTGATGAGTCTGTGCTTTCAACGAAGGAGCTCCTGGGCTTACAGCAGGCTGAGGAGCGATTAAAAAGAGACTGCATTGAAAGGCTGAAAAGGGTAACATCTTTGTACATGTTTGATTGTTAAAATCCTTGTTTTAATTTAAACTATATTAGTAATTGGGAGTTAAATAACATTGAGTAAGAGTAATTGCTATTATACTTAAAATGACCATTAGGATAATGATAAAGGGCAACAATATTTTAACAGTTTTGAAAGTGAAGGAGAAGCTGGGCATGTTGGTTTAAGGCACGAGGGTCACTTGAGCCCAAAAGTTTGAGTCTGTAGTGTGCTATAATTGTGCCTGTGAAGAGCCACCACAGTGCAGCCTGGGTAACATAGATTCTATCTCTTAAAAAGAAAAAAACTGAAGGGAAATATTTTTCTGGCTGATTTTGTTTACTGTGTCTTTGGAGATACATAACTTTGTATAAATATGAATCTTTTCAAATTGTAGCGACCACGCAACTACCCTACAGCAAAATACACCTGCAAACTCTGTGATGTTTTAATTGAATCCGTTGCATTTGCCCATAAGCATATCAAAGAGAAAAGGCACAAGAAAAACATAAAGGTGAGTTTAACGTAACCCAAATAAATATGCTGATCTGTGAGTTTTTGCTTGTCGTCTTTGTGACTTTATTCTTCTTAAAGCTATGATATTTATAACTTTACTACTTTATTTCTTGAATTTATTTTAGCCAAGATACCTTATGCTGGTCAGATGTGTTTTGCTGGGCAGCCTTGTTAATTTCCTTCAGTATCAGGACACATAAAGTCATCAGTAGGAACTAGGTATATGTCCTTGTCCCTGTAATAACCAAATAATCAGTTTATCATTGCTGTTTTTAATCTTTCCTTCTTCGTGCCCCCTCCCTTTTTTTTTATCACTGATGCATATTACATGCATAAAAAAGTATGTGTATGTTTAATAGGATGAAGACTAACACAGCTAAGATGAAAAGTGGAACTAAGAAAAAGATTCTAGAAAATTTTGTAGAGTGCTGTCTTAGTGAATGGTAGGTTAAAACTGTGTTTAAGTCATTTTTAATCTCAATTTTTGATCTTAAAAGGAGAAGCAGGAAGAAGAATTGCTCACTACGTTACCCCCACCAACACCCTCCCAGATAAATGCTATTGGCATTGCTATCGACAGAGTGGTTCAGGAGTTTGGCTTGCACAATGCGAACTTGAGACAGAGGCTAGAAATTAAACATATCATGGAAAATGTGTTCCAATACAAGTTACCAGGTATTTTCTAGAATTTTCTATGGCTTTATTCATTTTTCCAACCAGTCATAATTTTTGCCTAATTAATGTGGTACAGTTTCATTTGCCATGTCCTGAAGCTCTTGGTTTTTGTATTTTTGGTTTTTGTTTTTCCTGCCTTCCCCAACAAAGACTTTAACATGTATTGTCATTATGAACCTGTTTTCATTATATACATCATTGTATATACGTCATTTTATGAACTTTAAGCTGGATGTCTCATTATCAGGGCACTATGGGACTCTTGTGTATATACAGGGTGGCCATTAAGTTTATGTGAAATTTAAAATAGACAACCAGTATTTGTTTACTTGTTTACCTTTCTCCCCATCTAATCAACAGTATTTTGAGTTACAAAATCAAGAGAAGTATCCTGAAATTATTTTAGGTTGTTAGTGTCAAAAAACAGTTTTATTGGGTGGCGCCTGTGGCTCAATGAGTAGGGCATTGGCCCCATATACCGGCCCCATAGCAACCTCCAACTCCTGGGCTTAGGCGATTCTCTTGCCTCAGCCTACCCAGTAGCTGAGACTACAGGTGCCAGCCACAATGCCCAGTAAATACTTGACACAGCTGCTATCAGTTCTTGACAGCAACAGACACTGTCCTTGTGCATGCACATGCATTGCACACCCATGCATACAACCTGTTATTCCTATTTAGGTAAATGATGGAAGTAAGTTAATCATTCTTAATCCTTGCTGTGCATCAGAATTATCTGTGAGCCAAGAACAAGTACTTCCAGAAAATTAGGTAATTCTGATCCACAACTAGTAGTGGAATCATTATTTAAATTTATCACCTTACAAGCTGTAGAACTGCAATAGAACTTCCATAGTTGACATCTCCCTACATTAACCACCTCCTTAAATTGACTGATTTACCTAGAACATGTACCACATGTGCATATCAGTACAATAGTCCTACTTCCATATGTTCACCTCAGTGTGTTGAAGAGTTTGTTACAGTCCCTGGAGTGATCATCTTATAGATCGTCTTACATTTTTTTTTTACTGAAAGATCATACGGGTTGATTGCCATATAGTGTCTCACACCTGTAATCCCAGCACTTTTGAGAGGTCAAGGTGGAAGGATTGCTTCAGGTTAGGAGTTTGAGATCAGCCTGAACAACATAGCAAGACCCTGTATCTACAAAAATTTTTAAATAAGCTAACTATGGTAATAATGGGAAGCTCTTCCCTTGGGAAGCTGAGGTGAGAGAGTCACTGGCGTGCAGGAATTCAAGGTTATAGTGAACTGTGATTGCTCCCCTACACACCAGCCTGGGAGATAGAGTGAGACCTGTCTCTTTAAAAGAAAAAACAAAAAAAAGAAGAACATACATACAGTAATTGTAACATATATACTTTCATAAGAATAAGGGGAGAGAAGCTACTCAAACCATTTTTATAGGTATATCCTGAAAAGTCAATTGTGATTTTGATGATTTTTGCTATATAATTCTGTACAGAATTGAATGTACTTTGTTATGAAAAACTATTAAAACTCAAGTCATTTGGCTTGGCGCCTGTGGCTCAACGGGCTAAGGCACCAGCCACGTACACCTGAGCTGGCAAGTTCGAATCCAGGCCCACCAATAAACAATGACGGATGCAACCAAAAAATGGCCAGGCATTGTGGCGGGCGCCTGTAGTCCCAGCTACTTGGGAGGCAGAGGCAGAAGACTCACTTGAGCCGAGGAATTGGAGGTTTCTGTGAGCTGTGATGTCACGGCACTCTATCCAGGGTGACAAGCTTGAGGCTCTGTCTCAAAAAAAAAAAAAAAGAATATTGTTACTACAACAGTAGTAAAATTTTAAAGGTAAATGTCAAGAGTATAGGTGGCACACAATACACACATGACTTCCTCTGAAGAGTGAAGTGTTTGCTACCTACCTTTTAAAATTGTATCAGTGATATTGTAATTATTTTTGAAAATTTTCAAAAGGTGTTATTAAGTGCTTTTGTTCATGATATAATGAATGATTCAAAATAAATAACTGACTCGGCACCTGTGGCTCAACGGGCTAAGGCGCCAGCCACGTATAACTGAGCTGGCGGGTTCAAATCCAGCCTGGGCCCGCCAAATAACAATGATGGCTACAACCAAAAAATGGCCGGCCGTTGTGGCAGGTGCCTGTAGTCCCAGCTACTTGGGAGGCAGAGGCAAGAGACTCGCTTGAGACCAGGAATTGGAGGTTGCTGTGAGCTGTGATGCCACAGCACTCTACCCAGGGTGACAGCTTGAGGCTCTGTCTCAAAAAAATAAAAAAAATAAAAAATAAAATAAAAAATAACTTCATGT
>CAUYON010085052.1:0-43035 GCA_963573935.1 Arctocebus calabarensis
CTTAGGAATCCAAAAATAGACCTGCCATTCAATTCTACAATTCCTCTACTAGGTATATATCCAGAAGACCAAAAATCACATTAAAACAAAGATATTTATATCAGAATATTTATTTCAGCCCAATTCATAATTGCTAAGTCACGGAAAAAGCCTAAGTGCCCATTGATCCACAAATGGATTAATAAATTGTGGTATATGTACAACATGGAATATTATGCAGCCTTAAAGAAAGATGGAGACTTTACCTCTTTCATGTTTACATGGATGGAGCTGGAACATATTCCTCTTAGCAAAGTATCTCAAGAATGGAAAGTAAAGTATCCAATGTACTCAGCCCTACTATGAAACAAACTATAGCTTTCATATGAAATTTATAACCCAATTATAGTCCAAGAATATGGGGAAGGGGGAGAAGGGAAGATGGGTGGAGGGAGGATAATTGGTGGGACCACACCTACAGTGTATTTTACAAGGGTACATGTGAAATTTATTAAATGTAGAATATAAACATTTTAACACAATAGCTAAGAAAATGCCATGAAGGCTATGTTAACCAGTTTGATGAAAATATTTCAAATTGTATATAAAACCAGCATATTGTACCCTGCAATTGCATTAATGTACACAACTACAATTTAATTAAAAAAAAAATAAAAACAATAGGTCATTATCCAATTCATAATTTCCAAGTCCTGGAAGCAGCACAAGAGCCCACTGACTCATGAATGCATTAACAAATTGTGGTATATATACATATTATGGAACACTATGCAGCCATAAAAGAGACGGAGACTTTATATTTTTTGTGTTTACCTGGATTGAGCTAGAACATATTCTTCTTAGTAAAGTATCTTAAGAATGGAATAAAAAGTATCCAATGTGCTCAATACTACTATGAAACCAACATATAATCATCTACACATTCATACGAATGATAAAACAGAACTATAGTCCAAAAGGTAGGAAGGAAGAGGAGAGAAAGGGGAGGGGAGGGGAGGCCATAAGGAGGGAGGGTATTTGGGGGGACCTCATCTAATGTGCATAATATAATGTTATATTTCAAAACTATTAAGAATAGAGTATAAATGTCTTACCACAACAAATAAGCAGACGAGGTGATGGTTACATTAATCAGTTTGATGTAAGAATTCCACATTATTTATCAATTCAGCACATTGTACCCCATAAATGCATTAATGTACACAGTCATGATTCAATAATGAAAAAAAAAGATTAGGTCATTATGTAACTTTCTTGGGTCTCTGGGTATAATAAATGAGTATACAATGTTACCTTAGGCAATAACTAAGACTTTTCTGACTGAGTGTCTCAGTTCTGTGTATACCAGGGTAGTAATCAACACACAAGTTTTTCCTCTAAGAAATTATATGCTTCCAAAAACAAAGACAAATTCGTTTTAAAAATACTGTCATGCTGTTCGCTTCTTGTTTTTATTTCTTCATGAAGAGTGAACCAGTAAACCCAGCAGACTTTCTTAATACTATCAGTCAAAGCCTACTTATTCTTCAGGCTATGAAATCAGCCTAGTAGAATCCACTGCACAGCAGTTTATAAGCTGAATTCATATAAATTTTAGGGACAATTATGCCCCTCCCAATCAACTCCTATAAAAGGTGAATACAATGGCTTCTTGCTAAGAGCACTGACACTACATGGTAAAGCTTCTCCACTGTACATAAACTAGCATAGCATACACATCTAGAACGTCTGAACAGCTAAAAAGTCTTGACAATTGCACAGACTTTCATATGCCAACAAAGCCAGGGCTATGTACTTTCCCAAAGTGCTCTGATTCTTATTTTGAACAATTTTTTTTTTTTTTTTTGGTGAGGCAAAGTGTCACTCCAATGCCCTGGTTAGAGTGCAGTGGCATCACATCATAGCTCACAGCAACCTGAAGCTTCTGGGCCAAAGTCATTCTCCTGCTCCAGCCTCTTGAGTAACTGGGACTACAGGTGCATGCCACCACACCTGGGTAATTTTTCTGTTTTTTTGTAGAAACAGAGTCTTGCTCTTGCTCAGGCTGGTTTCAAAATTTCTGGGCTTAAGCATTCTACCTGCCTGGGCCTCCCAAAATACTAGGATTACAGATGTAAGCCACCATGCCTGGCCTGAACAACTTTCTTAAAAGTTACTTTTCAAGTTAATAAAATGCATTATCAGTGGACTGTTCAATTCTCTTTACATTTCTGTTCCTAATCATCCCCCTTTAAAAAAAAAAAAGTATCCTAGCACTCTCAGAGGACAGGACAGGAGGATTTCTTGAGGCCAGGAGTTCAACTAGCCTGAGCAAGATCCCATTTCTACAAAAAGTAAAAAAAATTAGCAGGGCATAGTGGTGTGCACCTGTAGTCCCAGCTACGAGGGAAGCTGAGGCAGGAGGATTGAGTTAAGTCTAGGACTTTAAGGTTGCAGTGAGCTATGGTGATGCCACTGCACCACTCTTGCTGGGGTAAAAGAGCGAGACTCTGCCTCAAAAAAAAACAAAAACAAAACAAACAAACAAACAGAGAGAATTATTTGCACATTTAAGAGGTGGGAAGGCGGGCACTGAGCATCCCTTCCCTACTTCCTGATGCCAAAACTGAGGCTGTAGAATAAAAAGTAATATCCCTAATGTTACCAAAGAGGCAAGCAGGGTCCTAAAATCAAGATCCCAGCAAACTAGCTCCAAAATGCTTGCACTAGGACTCAGTGGAATTGCAGGAAAGATAGAGGACTGAGAGGGTCCTCAGTAGCCACAATCATTACAATAATGTATGAAACATTATTATTATTATTATTATTGCAGTTTTTGGCTGGGGCCGGATTTGAACCCATCACCTCCAGTATATGGGGCCAGCTCTACCCGGAAACACAGGTGCAGCCCTGTATAAAACATTATTTTGCTCTATCTTCACCAAAGACTTCATCATAACACATAACTCATAAGGACAATACAAAATACCTTTAACTGAAAAGCCAGACACCACCTTAGGTAAGTACTTTCTATAGTATTTGTATTTCTAATAGAACAATTCTGTATTTTAAAGGAAAAACTGGTTATTATATCCATGTTTCAGATGGGGAGTCTGAGGCTTAGCAGCCTTAGCTGGCCGAGTTCACCAACTAGCAAAGGTCAGAACTGAGATTCAAGTTTATGAATATGTCTCAGCCTCCCTGCGTTTTTCCCCTAGGACACGAAGCTGACCAGAAAGGACAGAATCCACTTCTCCGGGAGGTGCTTCCACCTGTCTCCTGGGCCCTGTGTTTCTTTTTCCTAATCTTTCATTCCAAGAATAGTATCCTCCCGAGCATGCTCTCCTTCCTTCATTCAAGCCAAGTTTCCTTACTTGGAGTCATTGACATCCAACGCAGTTTCCGCTTCCGTCTTCAGCACCCACAAAACCAAAACATCCCAAAGAGGGTTGAGAGAGGAAGAGGACGCGCCCTGTCTCCCCCTCTTCTCCGCTCCCCTACTAAGAGTGGTGGAAGACCCAAGCCCTTCTTTGGACTGGGAGGCGCCTTCTGGACTGGAGAACCCCGGTGCAAAAGCCTCGGAGGCGCCTGCAGCCCTCAGGAGTGTCTCCTGGGCTGGGAGCACCCACAGCATCCCCAGTACTCCAACTTGAGAGATGGAGCCAAGAGCGCCCCAGCCCAGGCTCACCCCACAGAGCTTTCTCCCGTAGGCTTAGCGCTCTTGAAAGCACTCGACCCCGCTGCTGCGCCTGTGGCTCAGTGAGTAGGGGGCAGGCCCCATATACTGAGGGTGGCAGGTTCGAACCCGGCCTGGCCAAACTGCAACCAAAAACAAACAAACAAAAAATAGCCGGGTGTTGTGGCGGACGCCTGTAGTCCCAGCTACTCGGGGGCTGAGGCGAGAGAATCGCCTAAAACCAACAGCTGGATGTTGCTGTGAGCTGTGACGCTACAGCACTCTACCAAGGGCGACAAAGTAAGACTCTGTCCCACAAAAACTTTACAAACAAAACCACCTGGCCTGTGAGTTTGGGAGCAGGAGCCAGGACCTATCCGGCAGATCCCGCAAGACTGTCGCGGGGCTGGTGGCATTTTCACCCCACAGCCGATGCTCTCCCCGCGGCCGCAGCGCGCTCGGACCAAGCCCGGCTGGTCGCTGGCGCGTTCCCAAGCCAGGCCTAAGTGAGTCGCCCCCCAGCCACCAGTACCCGGCAGAATGTAAGCTTTCAAGTGCTCCTCTGGACTCCCCCAACCCAGACCGAAAAGGTCAATGGTACGTCCCCAACCCCAGGCCCAGAAACGTGGCCGCGGCAATCAGCACTTTCCATCCTGGCAGCAGCTGGCAGCCCCAAGGTGGAAACATCGGTGGTGGTGCAACTCAGGTTGCCTTGTTCCTTTGTTTTGAATTTTTTTCCCCCTGTCATTTTTGAAAAGAAGCTATTTTAGAATTTGAACCTTGCATTTGGAGATGATTTCTCCATTCTAGCCCTTGCGAGCCCAAAGTTTGCATTTGGAAACCCAGTTGTGTTTTACTCCCACTGTTGCAGAAGTCAGCACTCATTCACGGGTCATCACCTCCCACTCACACTAACAGTGAGTGGACACCAAGCGCCGGCACAGGACCGAGGGCTTTCCCTGCATTCCTGTACTGGAGTCATGAGCCACCTGATGTGCTCTGTATGATAATCACCCGCATTTTGCAAGTGGGGAACCCAGGGTCACATCTTGAGTCACAGACTGCAGTGCCTCATTACCCGCCACCAGGTGCTGGGCCCTGAGCCAGACGGGAGGGGCAGTAGGGAGGTTGCAATGACAACGCAGATGAGACAAAATAAAGGAAGTCATCCTTATCTGCCACTGCCACAGGAGTGCAACAGACCATGAGTAACCTCCCAGCCCACCCCCAGATGAGCACAACTGCAGGAATGAGCCAGGGGAAGCCACAGCAGAGCAACCCCCAGCCCCCCTATCAAGGGGAAAGGGCCTTGTTTTAAGCCACTTCAAGTTTGGGGTAGTTTGTTGCGCAACTAAGGCTAACTAAAGTGCTAGCTTTGTGACCTGAAACACATGGCTTCATGCCACTGGATCTCAGTTTCCCCTAGGTACCTATGTCACTGGGCCGTTGTGAGGACTGAATGATAAACCACACGTTCATGGTCGGGCTCAGACGGTGTTGTTCAGTGACTGCAGCCATCACTTGCCGTCATACCTAATGTCCGTGGAAGTACTTTCTACCCACTTACCATTTCATGGAGAAAAATTTGTTTGGTGGGACAAGAATTTTTCTTTAAGGCCATGATCAGCCCACTTTTAATATTTCCAGGGCCCAGGGCAAGAGTCCAAATAGAAGGCCATAAGCCAAATATCTAAATATGTAGAAGTTATAGACTAAGTTAACAAATTATTATACATTAAGTTCTACTTTCCTACCTTGACTTCTCATGATAACATGAAAAGCCAGGTTCAAACTCGTGGATGAATGGTGGGTGAGGGAGAGCTGGTTTCTCTTGGTCTGTAGCCTCCTCCTCTTTGTCCATTTGGGAAAAGAGTTGGAGGGTGCTGGATCTTCAGAACAAAGTTTGGAGAGGTGTGATTTTGGTAAGGGGCACAATGGATGTTGTCCCATGGACTCCTCACCTTGTGAGAAGCCAGAGGGAAGAACTTTCTAAAGTATGGGCCCTGGGCCAGGGTGCTTTGGTCATAAGTCCAAGGATTGGCTAAGTACCCAAGTGCAGCCACTTAAATTAAAACCAAACTGAATTTTATAGCAAATACAGAATGAACCATGTTTTAGACTTGTTTAAAAACAGGGTGTCCCAAAAGTCTTCCTTCAGTTTTAATCACTTCAGGGATATAAATACTGCAATTTATAAACCATCAATTGCAAGTTGAAGTGAATTTTACACTGTTTTGTTTTGTGAATGTCGAGTAACATATTTTTTCATTCCTTTCTGTTTCAATTCCCCTGAGTGAAAAACGTGGCATACATTGACTAGAAGAGACAATTACACTTATTAAAATAATGAAAACTCAGAGTCAAAAGTAGTAAACTCTCAAAGGACAGTTTTATAAGTGTGTAGCTTTTAGACTTACGAAGTTAATAAAACTCCAGACTCACATATTTGGGATGTCCTGTATTTGAGTTTGTGGTGCATCAGGTTGCATGCTAGATAGTTGATTAAAAAGGAAAAAAGGAAAGAAACAGTCTTCTTTAAAGAACTTGCAGTTTAGTTGAAGGGGAGGTGTGAAAGAGACCGATCCCATAATATGATACGATTCGTGCTGCAACTGGGCCAGTAGAGCTGGTGAGGACAGAGCCCGGGGACTGAGTGACAGTCTGGAGAGCCAGGGGAATCTTGCCAGAAGAGGTGACATGAAGCTGGGCATTAAGAAATGAACAGCCAGTGAAAGGAAGGTCCCAGCACAGGTTCTGAGTGGGCGCACGTGCAGGGGACGATGCTGTGCTGTGGGACTGACAGACTGCTGCTCCTGGGGGTGTTGAGGGGGCCAGGGCTGGACTGAAACTGAGGGGAGGAAATGACCACGGAGCCGCCTTGCAGAGGACTTGCGGCTGGAGTCATTCGGAATTAGTAGATGGAAAGTCAGTTTTCTTAATGAAAAATAACAATAGAAAAGAACAAAACAGAGCAGGACATAACAGTAGAATAGGGATATTAGTTTGCTGGGGCTGCTGTTGCTGGGTGGCTGTAAATAACAGAAATTTCTTATCTTACAGTTCTAGAGACTACAAGTCTAAAATTCAGGCACCAGCAGGTTCCTGATGAGCCTATAGTGGAAGCTTCCTTTGTTTCCAGTCTCTGCTTCAATCTTTACCGGGCATTCTCTTTGTGTCGTTTTGTGGTGTCCTTCCCTCTATATGCATCTGTCTCTGTGTCCTAATTTCACCTTTTTGCGAGGACACCAGTCAAAATGGATTACAGTTCATCCTAATGACCTCATTCGAACTTGATTGCTTCTGTGAAGACTTTTTTTTCTAAATAAAGCCTCCTCACTGCCCCAAGAGATATTCTTAGTCCCTTTCTTGTATTGAGAATATTGAAAGGTGAGCAAGTGAATAGATTTGCAAAGAGGTTGGTTCTCCAAAGAGGCTTCACCAACAGAGCCTTGGCTTTTCGTAAAACAAAGATTTAAAATTGTCAGGTTGATCAGTCCAAGTGATTTGGAGGTTACTCCAAGGCCTTGTGTTCCCTGTGCCTACGTGTTCCAGGCAGGTTCTGGTTTATAAGCTCTGCTGGTTCAGAGCATGAGTTAGAACCCATTCAAATTGAGAGCCTGCCACTTGGTGGCCGTAGGTATGTTCGTAACTTCAGTCTTCTCATCTATACATGGTAAAAATAATATTAGCTACCTCGCGGTGTTATTAAGAGGGCGAAATGAGATAGTGGTACAGAGAATGTGCTTATTGCATATAAAAGGGCTCACTAAATGGTAGCTATGATAAGAGTAATAGTGACACAACCATGACAGTCTCTAAGATTCTAGGCCTGTGACTGCAATTCCTTTCAACTATCTATCCGCGCACCTGGATTGTATATGGACACCACACAAAAGAATGCCCCTCACTGACCTGCTTCGGAGCTTTGCAATACTCCTTAAACGCCAAGTAAGAAGACACCGACAGTGGCTTGTTTACACATCTTGAGCAGGTAAATACAATTCAAATTGCCTGAGTTTGGAGGTTTGATTTTACATGTGCAGCTCTGCCTCCAAGATAAATGTGGAGCTGCAATGAAAACAAGGAGAACTGATTAACCTTGTAGGCAATCATGCCCGTCTTGGAAGTGTCTACATCCCTTTGGGAACTTGTCAAGCCTTATCCCATCTCCTTCTTAGTGTTGCCCACCTCTCTTCAAAGGGGGCTGCTTCACGGCTTGAGAACACAACTCAGAGGCACAGCAGAAAAGAGAAATGTCACAATGTCTTAATTTGTCAATAAACACTTTGCTTAAGGAATGAAGTCAGAAATGTCACACCCACCTTCTTGGAAAAAGGCATTGTGCTAAATAGAAAAAAGGAGGGGGTGGGTGGCAGATGCAGCTGAAGACACCCACAGTTATTTTGCACTTTAGCCACATGCGCTGAAGGCCTCATTACCTGAGAAGTAGGCCCAGGTGGCAATAACTCCCACATGCCCCGATCAACTTAGTGAGGAGCTTCAGTTTCCTTGTACTTGGTAAGGAAGGGGCACCTCCTATGACTCGCCACAGGCTACAGACTCCAGGGAAGTTGTGGATAATTACAAGGTAATTATTTATAATAAGTGCTTCCACTCTCAGCATGATTATCCACCCCTGAGTTGCTTGCCTCCTTCTGCCTGGTTTATGTAGGGAAACAACATCCAAATTAATCTATGTCTTTTGTAAGCGAGTGTATACTCCTCTGATGATCCAGATGGTTTAGTGCCCTTTAGCAGCAGGTGTTAAGACTTTCTCACAAGAGGCATATTTTTTCAGTTTCCCTTTAGCGATGGAGAAAGTCAGGCAAATAAGACTTTGGAAATTTAAAGATGAATTATGGGATTAATATAGAGTTGGCCACTAAGGACAGCAAAGCTAGCCCTGTGTGAAACTAGGAAAAATAATCACAGTGAACCTCTGTAAGGGTTTTATGGTTTGCTCAACATTTTTCATGTATATCATGTCTTTTAATTTTCAGATCAGCTCTGCACAGTATATATTGATATTATGATGGACCCGGCAGTGTGCTCAGGATAACACCCAATTAAGGGCAGGACCTTTGGAGTAGACTAATGGGATTTGAATCCCAGCTCAGCCACTCATTAGCTGTGTGACCTTTGCTGTGTTAACTAACCTCTCTAAGCCTTAGCCTTCTCATGTATGGCAGGAGGACAATACCAACCGTACAGGGCTGATCTGAGGATTCAATGAAATTACTGTTACTACCATGACTGGCCCATAGCAAGCAGGTCATTCATTGGTTGAAGGAAAGACATTGAAAATGATAAACAGAGATTAAAGAAACTTCACAAATGAAGTAGAATTTGGCGTCCACACCCCAAACCTCTGTTTAGGTTTTACTTTATTTTCCTCTAATGGAAATAGTGGCTAGTTCAGGTGCTCTATTTACCAAGAAAATATTATGCCTATGAGTAGTTGCATGACCCAAAGTGAATCTCTGTGTTTGGGGTTCTATATCTTCTCAAGGGCTTTTGGGAATTTCAACAACTATGCCACATCCCCATACAAGTAAGATGGGTAAAGGGTAGTGCTTGATAGGAACACTGAAATGATTGCGTAGAACTGTAAGCTGCTTTTTATGCATGGCGGCTCAGGCTAACCTGCTTAGAACCTCCTGCCTGCCGAAGCTGTGGTTTTACAGGACTCTCCCTTGATTTTGAGATGGCTGCACCTTTGGAGCTCTTGATCGTTGAAAAGAGAGGATTTGCTGTTAATAGAAGCCCAACCCCCAGGTTTCATCCTCTTCTGTTTTCTGTCCCTGGCTAGAACCGTTCTCTCAGCCTTAGCTTTCTCATCTCAGAATGAAGGTCAGAACATCCCACCTTCTCCATCCACCTTTACTGAGCCAAGGGATATGAATACACCAGGAAAATGATGGTGCATGTCACATGCCATATGTAACACAGCGATTGCTGATGACTTGTAAATTGCTGGGGCTTAGCTTGTTCCCCACCACTCCACCCAGAGCTCTATCAGCAAAAAGAAGAGAAAAGGAATTATCACTTCCCCTTCTCAGAAGAGGAGTAACTCAACTGAATCATTAAATTCTGGGCTTCTTTGTGGTGAGATGGTTGGAAGAATTAATTCCACTTTTTCTCTTGCAGGGCACCCCATCATTAGTTTCTTTTGGTAAATTCTGACAACAAACAAGCAAGTAAAAGAAAATACAAACAATTCTCAGCAATCAGGGATTCTCTATTACTAAATTTGCCTTCATGGTTTATTATTCTAAACTTTGGGATAATAGAGACGTCAGAATTCCCTACCCAGATGTTCACAAACCTGCTTCCACAGCCTCCATGTATTCTTCCTTGGATTCTTTCTCTACCTGAGGGGTGGCTGAGGGGCATGCTTACAGAACTGGGGTCTCTGGGAAGGTGGCCAGATGCAGGACAGGCTAATAGGACCATTTTTCACTAGACACACATTTCAGCACAGAACTTCACGGAGCCTCGGAATTCTAAAGTCAAATCTGGTTTTCCAGGTTGTATCAAGGTATACTTTTCCAAGTAAGAGGGAAGACCTTATTTCATTTCAGTTTTTAATCTTGGTTTATATGTTTTAAATATGCAGATAGATGGTATGTGAGCCTCCGTGTGTACCCTTGTCTCAAACCTCCAGAGAAAGTGGCAAGCTTAGGAAGAAAGAGACCTCTATTGATTGAAACTGCTCATATCTGGAGTCCGGGCATTATTGCTTCCTAACCTAGCTTATTGTGGCTGCTACATCTGGCGGTGAGCTTCTCAGTCCTGAAGCTCTAGCACAGGAAGCGGACAGATAGGTGAGGAGCACCAGTCAGGAGAAAGTGAGGGAAGAACAGGGGCCACAGAGGTTGTGATCCTGAAGATTCATATTTGTGTGCAATGGATAAGGCTCTGGCTTGAATTGTATGATCTAAGTGGGAGCAGGGGCTTCCCCATCCTTCCACGCTGTCCCCCTAAACTTAGAGATTTTGGACCTTCTCACCAAACTCAGCAGGTATGAGTTCAAACTGGATTGGTTTTTTGAAACATAAAAAGACAATGTTACTTATACTCAAATAGTCAGGAAACAGTTCACCCCTGATCAATATGTGAAGTACTATTATAATCATCTAAACTCAGTTTAGACCATGGGAAACAAATACACTTTAACAGCGTAAGTAAAAGAGTCATTATCAAAAATAAATAAGTAAATAAATTTCTTTTTCTTTCTTTTTTTTTTTACAGTTTTCGGCCGAGGTCAGGTTGGAATCTGGGCTTATACCCACCAGGTGTATGGGACCAGCGCCCTACTCCTTTGAGCCACAGGTGCCACCCAATAAATTTATTTCTTTCCAAAACTTAGAAGGAAGACAAGGATGAGAGAGGAGAAGGGAATTAAAGGTTACTGAGCCCTTACTATCCAGCCGAAGCCATGCTAAGTTTATCACACACCTTACCTTACTTAGTCCTCACCATAACTCTGACAAGTTGGTGTCATGGTCTTCATTTCCTAATGGACGTAGTGGAAGAGTGGAGATTTTAACAATTTGTCTGAGGTCAGATAGCTAGTAAATGTCAGAACTGGAATTCAAACTTGAAAGCCCCATTCTTCTTGTGTCTCTACCGGCCTCCACTCCAAAGTTTAGAATGAAAGTCTTGGATTATTCCTCTCACCAGTCTGCTTCCTCTTTAGCAAGGTGGCCTGTGGATGGCCCCCTCGTCATCTAACGTCAAGATGGTGGGCTGGCTAGAGAGGGCCAGTTGACAAATCTGTCTTTGTGATAGATTTTGGGCGGCAATGGGGAGTAGGGAGGTGGGGATGGGGTTCGACCTGCACCCTCAGAACCACATGCTGATTTTTTGCTTATCTGTGGCATTGTATATCACAAAAAGATGCCCAACCTTTTTTTTTTTCTGTTTGCTAATCAACTTTCATTAATGCTTGTGTATTTAATGTGTTGCCCCCAAACCACTCTTATTTTTCCAACGTGCAGCAGAGGGAGAAAAAAAAGCTTGGACACCCCTATTAGGGCACAGGGCAACTGGAAGGGGGAGGCAACAGGTCAGCTGGAGGCGGAGGGGAGGGAGGGTACCTTTCTTAAATGCCCTTTGTTCTTGCAGACAGTGTTGGAGCAGGGTCAGGGTCTCAAGAGCTGGGCAATAGGCCCTGAGCTGATAGAGACGGGCCACACAGCTCTACAGAGCCCACCTAGAGGTCACTCTTGGGCTATTAGTAAGAAAACTTACTTTCACATTTAACCTGTTTGTCCAAGGGATAAACCAGCAAAGCATAGGAGACAGGGAAGAATTTAGATAATGTGTGCAGACAGAGGCAATTGGAAAATCACATATTTACTTTAGAGTTTTTGACGTTAAAATCTTTCTTCCCTTCCACCACGAGATAAGACTGTTTTGGCCTCTGTTTATAAATTCTTCCATGCCATGTCACCTTTCCTGCAAATCTGTTGCAAAATAATCACATCTCAGTATTAGATTCCATGTTCTAAATATGTTAAAAATGAATTTCAATGATTAAATGCCACAGATTAAGCTTGTCACTTCTCTAAAATTGATATGCAGGGTACATTTTAACTAGAAATTATAACTCTAAGCCATTGTCCCATGGAGTTACCTCAAAAACCCCAAATCTCTATAAAGCTCTAACTCTGAGGGAAAAAAAAAGAATTTAAATTTCATCTAAATACACTGATCTTGTGAAATAACCAGCCACATCTCATCCCATTTTACTTGGGTTGAAATTTTAGCCTGAGGCATCTGAGGGTAATTTAGCTAACGCATCTGGGATGAAAGCCATCAAGGAGGGAAGCTCTGACTTTTTTCCCCCTTTAGATATCTGTACACTTTTATTAACTATGCATTTATGGGTGTGATTTTGACTAGAGAGCTTTTCATTAGTATGGAAACAACTATGTAATAATCTCTGGCATAGCTTACACTGGCATCATGCTAAATTATCAGATTTTTCCTCTTCTTCATAGCTAAAAACAAAGTCCATGAAGTTGTAATTCTTTATCCAAGCTAATTGTTTATACACCTAAAGATTTGTCTAGAAATATCTGCTCTGCATTCTCAATATTAAAATCCTGTGGCTCCCGGGAGCTGATACATCTAATTTTAACATAAGAAAGGATGTCTAGCAAACATCAAAACAAAAACTACCCTTCCAGCCTAATTTTCTTTTTTACACTTTTGTCCACCTTACCCGTCTCTTGATGCCAACAGGAAGTAATCTCACCTTTGGAAAGGGAGCCAGCATCCTAACTGTGCTGACAAAGTGTAGGGAAATGAAAAAGGCTTGATGATTGCTGAATTTTCTCTCTCTTTATTTCCAAAAGAGTAATGAAGAGCTGTCTTTTCTCCCACTTAACCTCCTAATCACCCGCATCAGCAATTTACACTGCAGCTACCCACACGTCTAAGTGGGAAGGTGTGGTGGTGGTGGTGGGGAGAATGAGTGATGATCTCCCCTCCCCCACACCACCACACCCATTGGAATCTGTCTGTGCCTCTTCCTTAACCAGCCTTGAAATTGCAGTCTTCCCCCATTCAATGCCCAGCCCCTGCTGGCTTAGGGAGCTACATAGCTTGTGGTAAACTGTTACCCATTATTCCTCTATATTTAGAACTCTGGAGAAATGGCATTATCTCAGTCACTAAGCTGAAAGCTGCTTACAGTTAGTTTTTCTCAGTTGTTTATTCACAGTTGCTTTCATGGACCCTTTAGTCACCTTGCTTAAAATTTTTCGGATGGATGCATGACTACAGAAATGCAAACTATTGAATTATCGCCCTATAGAAAATCACCTATGATTTGTATTGTGCTAATGTTGGGGTAGGTCAAGTGTTATTTCTCTCCTCTCTGTAATGTTTCATTGGAAATAAATTCTACTTCCTCCACCAGTGAAAAGTGACTCAATGGCCTGAACAAGATCTGGTGATAGAAAACATATTTTCAGCAATACTGAGTTCATTTTTCTGCCAGGACAAATTAGTCAGTAGCTATCTCATATGTCACAGAGGTTTTCAAGAGGTACTTAGGAGAAGGCTTAAAAAAAAAAATCCCTCTATGTAGATTATTGGAAATGTCATGTGCTGATGTGAAAATGCTCTGCTAATCTATCTGTTTTACTCTTCCTGAGTAAAATACTGCTTTTGTTTGTGGTTCCACTCCTAAAAAGATGTTTCAAAGAGAACCAGAAAGTAAATTTTATAATTTAGCCCAGAAAAAGCAAGATGACAGGGTCATCAAATAAAGGAGGCAGATTCAGTGATTTCATCTTTTCTCTGAGTTCTCATCTCTGCTGAAAACTAGGTAAGAAGAGGGTAGTGGGATGCAAAACCTTTGTAAGAGGTTTTTATTAGCATTCAGCATGTTAAAAATAAAATGAGGGCTGGCATGGCGGCTCACACCTGTAATCCCAGCACTCTGGGAAGCCAAGGCCAGAGGATTGTTCAAGTTTATATGCACGCACACACACACACATACACATGTACACAGTATGTATATATATATAAAAATTAGCTGGGTATGGTGGCAGGCACTTTTAATCCCAGCTACTTGGGAGGCTGAGGAAGTGGATCGCTTAAACTCAGGAGTTTGAGGTTGCTGTGAGCTAGGCTGATGCCCCAGCACTCTAGCCTGGGCAAAAGAGTGAAACTCAGTCTCAAAAAAACCAAAAAAATAGAGTGAGTGTCTGTATGGATGAGTGCCTATGATCAAGTGCTGTCTTCCTTCATTGTGCTTGGGAATTTGAAGGAAAAGCAATTTAGCTGGACCAGTCAGCTCATGCCTGTAATCCCAGCATTTTGGGAGGCCAAAGCAGGAGGATTGCTTAAGCCCCAAAGTTCAATAATAGCTTGGGCAACATAGCAAGACTGTCTCTACAAAAGATGAGAAAAATTAGTGGAGCATGGGTACACACCTATAGTCCCAGCTCTGGCCAAAGCAGCAGAGCAAGACCCTGTCTCAGTCAATCAATTAATCCATCAACCAATAGCAGTTGATAGCACATACACATATCTTCTTGGGATCTCAGTTTTCGCCATCCCATAGTAGAGCAAAAAATTTCTACTTCTCAGGGCTGTTGAAAAGATTAAATAAGATGATCTGAATAAAACATCTAATAGAATGTCTGGTCCACAATCAAAGAAAACTAAAATAATATGTAAAGTATGTGGGTACGAATGAGTTTAGCTGAATCCTAAAACTTCAGGCAGAAAGGCTTACTTAATTTTATTGTATAGCCTGGTCTATATGTAACAGCTTTCCTATTAAAGTTTAGCAGAGAGGAGGAAATTACTCTTCAATGTCATGTACATCAGTTATTTTCAACTGGTGTGCTGTGAGACGATCTTAGGTGTGCCGCAAAAATTTAAAAAATCATTAATTAAATATCTTTCAAAAGAAGTTCAATGCCTAGTAGGTATATTCTTTTTTTACCCTTTTTAATTTTTTGATCAACATAATTAAAGTGTGTTGGAAGTTTAACTATAGGCTGAAATGTGCTGTGAGATTTAAAAAGTTTGAAAAACATTGGTCTACATGATCCATTTTCACATGTTAAGAGTTGATCGTGTGCTTGAACTAGTGAATTATGAATTTCTCCAACTTTCCCTTATAAGTTGAGTCATTAGACACAGCCATAGTGTTAAAAGATTAACATGAAGGTGTTTGCAGGGATTTTTCTGGGTTTTTCTTGGCCTCCAATCAAACTTGAAAGAGATCAGTAGTAGCAGCATTTGTGATTTCGCCCTGTTTTAAATATTTACAGATGCTTAACTCTTAGATACTTTTGGCATTCCAACAAATTTCAACTCGGTATAAACATTCCTTTGGGGGCTTTTATTTTGTTCTGTTAGTAAAAATTACTAGAGGAATGTAACTCAAATCTAATTTCCAAATAAAATATCTTACAGCAATCAAAATATCCCTATGTGGTTATTATCCACTGTGAAGTACACTTTCCCTCAGGGAATCTGCTATAAGAAAAAATTAAAACCTAGCCGCCCATTTTAAAGCCCATTAAGTCATTAGGTGGCTCTTCAATGTTTTCCTGATGAGCTGGAAAGCACAAGCTGCCCTTCCAGAGCCAGGAAGAAAAGCGCTGTGCAGCCTCCTGCAAGCAGATTTCTTTATCCAGAGTTTAGATTGAAGATGGCCCTCAATATCAGTATGGATTTTTGGCCCTTATAAATATTTGTACACCCTTAAATCCTAATCTGCTGCTTCCTATAGTCAGGTGTCCTAAATGTGTCCTTAGTCACAGTGTTTGAAGAAATCGGTGCCCGACATTCGATGGTGCCAGGCAGATATGAGCCACACATCCTGGAACTTATTAGACTAATGCCTCATAAAACTGCTCTAATTCCCTGATATTTCCCCCTAAATTCTTCTCTTTCTCTGTGTGGCAGACATGGTTTCTGGCTTATCCATCGGTCATTCCCTTTCCCATTTGCTATCACAATTTAGTTTGTGTAATAACACGCCCAAGAGTGGAGTCATGTTTGACCTTAGTCACAGAAACCGCTCTCCCCTTGGCCAGTGCTTGGTCTACAAGTGGCGTATAAGCCAGTCCTGGTCAGTGAAATATAATGAGGATTAGTATACAGGGCTTGGGAATATTTTTCTACCTGTTAAAAGGTAAGGGAAATCCAACAACAATACCCAGCCATAACTGCAATAACTTGATTCCTAATTTGGATAATACCATGTGAAAACGTGATGCCTGATGCTGTGGTAGCCACCTTGTGACCATGAGGAAAAACATATGCACCAAAGATGGCAGATGGGAATGACTCAAAGAGTCTGACTTCTTAAAGACATTGTCAATATTAATGATAATATCTCTTAATCATGAATACCAGGTTGGTAGTCTTTTTAATTTTTTAATTAATGTGAAAAACTATAGATTTTTTTTTTTGCTTTGATGGCCAAACTTTTTTTTTTTAACAAGTGAACAGTTTATTAAGAATTAAACAAAGGTATGATGTGATACAGTACAAGCAACACACTCAAGATAGGGATAATAGTACTACTCACACAAAAACTTAAATTTCACCTCAAAAAAAATCATAAGACAAAAGAGAAAGCAATTTCACTGTTAAAAGATAAGATATTTCATGCAAAGTATTAACTCTGCCCCCCCAAAGCCCAACCTCCCAACAAAAACAAAAAACTATCTGGGAGTACTGCTATGCTAACATATTACCCACAGTATATATATATGCCAACATATTAACCACAAAAAAACTATAGATTGATTCTGGCAATCCTGAGATACTAACGTTAAGAAAAAGTTTCATTTCCTCAAGTCTCTCCTTCATCATTGACATTTTCTTATTTTTTTAAGTTTATTTTCTTACCCATTTTTTCAACTCTATAAACACATGTTCTGTGCCATAATACCTATAAGCTGTCTAACTTCTTGCCAGATATTATTTTAACCCCCTTCTTTCCACCTTATCTATGATTGACATGCTAGAAAGCTGCTCAAGGTTAGAGAAGAACTGAAATGTTTTCAAGGTTAGCCCTGACTCAGGTTTTAACACCTGAGGGTTTGTTAAAGGATAGCATAGTTCTTTTTCCAATCCACTTTTAACAGTGTTACCTGATGAGTCTTTCCAAAATGCTTTCTTCCATTTAGAAAATCCCATTTTTCCACAGAGCCTTCTAGATAAGATTTCAACCCTTTTCTTGGCATTTAGTGCTGTTCATGGTCTACACCCAATGGACCTTTCCAACTGGAGCTTATCTATTTATCTGAAACTATACCTTTTACCCATTTGGGTCTGTTTACTCACCTTTGACCTTTCTTACTCATTAGTACTTCTGGTCCTGATCCTATTGGCCCCTCCCCTGGAATGATTCCTAACTAGACTTCCCGGTCCTCTAAGTCAGTTCTGTCCCATAGGTAGCCACAAAGCCATGATAAGTAGATTGGATTTTTCACTGAATTTTTAATTTAATTTGAATTTAAAGACTGATACTTGAAAATTCAAAACTATTTTTTTTTGCTCTGTGAAATAACCTGTTAAGAATATGAAAGGACAAGCCAGTGACTGGGAGAAAATATTTGCAAATCACTTATAAAAGATTCACATATAGAATATATACCAGTCTGATTTAAAACTGGGCAAAAGAGTTGAAAAGACATTTCGCCAAAGAAGACATTGCACATTTACGTGCAAATAAGCACATAAAAAGTATTCGACATCACCAGCCATCAGGAAAATGCAAATTAAAGTCATGGAGAGATATCACTATAATATCTATTAGAGTGACTAAATTAAAAATGCTTAGAGCTCCAAACACTGGCATGGATGCAGAGAAACTGGATCTCTCAGACATTGCTAGTGGTAATGTAAAATAGTATAGTCACTCTGGCAGTCTGGTAGTGTCTTAAAAAGCCAACCCAAAAACTATGCACAAATTTATTTGTAATAGCCAAAAACTGGAAATGACCCAGATACACCTCAACAGGTGAATGGTTGAACACACAAGCATATGGTAGGATGCTACTCAGCAATAAAAAGAAAGGAACGACTAAGGTGGATCTTAGGAACACTACCATGAGTGAAAAAGCTGTCTTGAAAGATTATGTATTGCATGATCCCGTTTGTATAGCATTCTTAAAATGACCAAATTAGAGAGCTGGAAAACAGATAAATGGCTGCCAAGGGCTATAAAAGGACAAAGTAGGGAGTTCCTTCCCAATGATGGAACAGTTCAGTATGTTGATTGTACTTGTACTTGTGCTTTTAGGGTTCTACACATAGAATTATTCAGAGATGCAAATAAAAACCTTGATGATACATATAAATGACGATGAAGTATGAATGACTCCCAGTCTAGTTAGTTGTACTGTACCAGTCAATACCCTTGTTTTGGTAATGAAGTATATAGTTTAGTAAAATGTTACTATTGGGCGATGAGTACGCGAGGCCTCTGTATGATTTTTATGGTTTATGAGTCTGTAATTGTTTCAAAATAAAAAGTAAAATTAAAAAAAGTTATCCTATTCTATTATGGGAAACCATTTGAGCATGTATATGAATCTACTTTTCAGGTGTAAATTTTATTAAATCTAAATACTGATCAAAATTTCTGATGAAAATTTAGCATATGAATTGAAGCATCCTGTAAATGTAATCTATACACTGTGTTTTAAAGACTTACTGTGAAGAAAATTCTAAAATATCCATGATTTTTACATTGATTAAATATTCAAATGATACTATTTTATATATTGGGTTAAATGAAATGTATCTTTAAAATAAATTTCTTTCTTTTGTTTTTTAGAGACAGAGTCTTGCTGTGTTGCTCATGCTAAAGTGCAATGGCATGATCACAGCCTCAAACTCCTGGGTTCAAGCAGTCCTCCCACCTCAACCTCCCAAGTAGCTGGCCCAGCCAATGTTTTTTTTTCTTTTGATAGAGATAGGATCTTGGGATCTTACTATGTTGTCCAGGCTGGTCTTGAACTCCTGGCCTCAAGGAAACCTTCCACCTCAGCCTCTCACAGTGAATTGATTTCATCTTTAAAAACTTTTTAAAATGTGGCTTTTAGAAAATTTAAAATTACATATGCATTTCATATTATATTTCTATTAGATTCCTGCTCTGAGGAAAATTTTAAATATGGGACCCTGAAAATGGAAGCATATAGGCTTATACATATGAGCAGTTTTTATTCAAAAAACAATATTCATATATTTTTTCACAATTTTATTAACACATAACTGATACACAATAAACTAAAATATTTAAAGTGTACAATTTGGACAGTCTGACATAAAAGTATGAATTTATAAAACCCATCGTCACAAGATAACAAACATTTTTATTGCCCTTCAAATTTTCTTTCCTCCTGCCATCTCCATCACCAAGCAATTGATCATCTTTCTAATACTATAAATATACTATTTTCTAGATTTTTAAATAAATAAAAATACTAATTGGTATCTTTCACTCAGCATAATTACTTTGAAATCCATCCATGTTGTTTCGCACATCAATAGTTCAATTCCTTTTCGCTGCTGAATTAGCGTGTATTGGACAGGGATATGTCTACTCGTTTACTTGTTCAGGGACTTTGGGGCTGTTCCCAGCTATTAACTATTACAAACAAAGCTGTTGCACATTTTAATTGGGTTGTTTGTTTTCTTCTTATTGAGCAACAAGAGTTTTATTTTACATAAAATGCAAATCCTTTCTGAAATATATGTTTCTCAGATAATTTCACCCAGGTGTGGCTTGTCTTTTCATTTTATTTTTAACGAGTTTTTTGAAGAGCAGAAGTGTTTTACTTTAATCAAATCTATCATTTTTTTTTGTTTTTAGTTCAAATTTTTGTGTCCTACTTTAAAATTTTTTTTTTAGCCCAAAGTAGTTAAGTTTTTCCTATGCTTGCTTCTAGAACTTTTACAACTTAATGTCTTACCTTTAGGTCCAATATTTGTTTAGAGTTACTTTTATACATAGCATGAGTAAAGAAGGAGTCAAAGTTCTTTGTGCATGAGTATGTATTTAAGTACAGTTCAGCCTGGTACCACATGGGGATTGCAGTGCTGACCACCATGCACTCAAAAAGTTGCATTGTGACTTGGGACTTTTTCAAAACCTTAACTGCTAATAGTCTACTATTTACTGAAAGTCTTACCAGTAATGTAAACAGTAAATTAACACTTATTTTGTATGTTATATTATATACTGTATTCTTACAATAAAGTAAACTAGAAAAAAGAAAATGTTATTAAGAAAATTTAAGGAAGAGAAAAATGCATTTACCATTCATTAAGTGCAAGTAAATCATCATAAAAACTTTTCTCCTCTTCACCTTAATGTTGAGTATGCTGAGAAGGAGGAAGAGGGTAGGTTACTCTTACTAACTCAGGAATGGCAGAGATGGAAGAAAATCTGTGAGGAAGTGGACCACTTACTGGTCCAACCCTTTCAGGGGTGAACTGTACATCTAACTAATTTGTTTAAAAAAGTATCCTTTCCTCCTTGGGTTTCCCTTTTAAGACTGTCAGTTGACATATGTGCAGGCCTATTTCTAGTGTGCTCCATTGATTATTTCTAAGGCTATCCCATGCTGTCTTGATTACTGTAGCTCTTTAGTAAACCTTATATACAAACTCACATAGATTAAGTCCTCCAAGTTTATTCTCTTTTTCAAATGTTTTTGACCATTCTACATCTTTTGAACTTCCATAAAAATTTCAGAATCAGTTTCCCTATTTGTAAAGAAAGAAAGTCCTGCTGGTATTTTTATTGGGCTCGCATTGAATCTATAGATTAACTTGGGGAGAATGGACAACTCAACAATATCAAGCCTTCTGATTTACGGCTGTGTGTCTCTCTTCCTTTTTCAGGTCTTTTAAATATTTCGACAATATTTTACAGTTTCCAATGGAAAGGTCTTGCATAGCTTTTTCTCAAACTAATACTTACATTCATACTTTTTGCTATTGAAATGGTATTTTATTGCAATTTTGGAGGGAAAAAAACCCCTGATTTTTGTATATTCTTTATCCTTCAACCTTGCTAAACTCACTTATTTGTTCTAGTAGCTGTTTTTGTACATTTCTTAGAATTTTCTACATAGTCATGTTACCTGTGAATAGAGACAGTTTTATGTTTTTCATTTCAACCTGAATGCTGTTGTTATTTCTTTTTCTTTCTTTATTACATTTGCTCTAACCTTCCTTAACAATGATGAATAGAAGTGGTGAGAAGAGATACACTGCATTGTTCTCAACCTTAGATGAAAAGCCTCTTAGATAAAAAGTGCCTTCCCTTGGAGTATCTCCAGATTTTTATATTTTTTTATTGGGAAATTTCTAACCACAAATTACATTTCTTTAATAGTTATTGAGCTATTTGGTTTATTCATCTCTTGTGTGATCTTTGGGGGATGGTTTCTTGTAAAGAATATGTTCTTTGAATCTAAGATGTCAAATATATTGGTAAAAAGTTATTAACATTTTCATTTTTTTATTTATTTTTATTTTTTATTTATTTATTTTTTTTTTTTTGAGCGAGTCTCTTGCCTCCACCTCCCAAGTAGCTGGGACTACAGGCGCCCGCCACAACGCCCGGCCATTTTTAGGTTGCAGCCATCATTATTGTTTGGCGGGCCCAGGCTGGATTCGAACCCGCCAGCTTAGGTGTACGTGGCTGGTGCCTTAGCCCGCTGAGCCACAGGCGCCGAGCCAAAACCACACAATTTTGATCTCAAGCCTATTTGGCTCCAGAGAGCAATGATCTATACTTCTAGAGTCTAGAAGTATACTAATAGCCACATGTGGCTATTTTAATTAGTGAAAATGAAATCACATTAAAAACTTCTCAGTCACACTAGCCACATTTCAAGTGTTCATAAGAACAGAACATCATCTTTGGCGGCGCCTGTGGCTCAGTGGGTAAGGTGCCGGCCCCATATACTAAGGGTGGCAGGTTCAAACCCAGCCCCAGTCAAAATGCAACAATAACAAAAATAGCTGGGAGTTGTGGCAGGTGCCTGTAGTCCCAGCTACTCAGGAGGCTGAGGCAAGAGAATCGCCTAAGCTCAGGAGTTGGAAGTTGCTGTGAGCTATGTGATGCCACAGCACTCTACCGAGGGCAGTAAAAAAAAAAAAAAATCTTTGCCACAGAGATGGGCAGCACTGATCCACGTATCTTACTTTACCTTCCTGTGTCCACACCCAGGAATACTTTCCAGTTGTCCAGGCAGCCATAGTTGTAAGGATTCCTAAATATCTAGAGCCAAGAAAAACGTACATTTTTAACAAACCTTTTCTACGTAATCCCCTTCTAATATTTGAGATTAAATTGACTAAGCTAAAGTTCATTAGGCAAGTTCTGGCCTTCTATGATGCTTGCCCTAGTCAGCCCTGACCATGGCCTCTGTTTGCAAGAGGACAGGTTCACTTACCTGTCTGCTCAACCACACCAAGCCCTCAACCCTACTCACTCTGCCCTTGGCCTGCAGTCGGCGTCTCTCCTTCTTGTTGATGTGCCTTTCGATGCTAGTCTCTCCTCGACTGATGAGGACAGCATGCCAGATGGTTAGGGCACCCAGAGCAAGTGCCACAGAACTAAGAAAAGAGAGGCAAAGATAGGTGGATAGTTTAGAGAGGGCCAGGGGAAATAGTTCTAAAATTGAGCTAAGCAGCTGGCTAGCAGCCTCTCTATCCAAGTATTCTTCATTTCCCTGCATATATCCTAACATTTCTTTTTTGAGAGAGACTCACTGTGTCACCCTCAGTAGAGTGCTGTGGCGTCACATCTCATGCACAACCTCAAACTCTTGGGCTTAAGTGATTCTCTTGCCTCAGCCTCCCAAGTAGCTGAGACTACAGGTGCCACCACAATGCCTGGCTATTTTTTTGTTGCTGTTGTTGGTGTTTAGCGGCCCCCAGGTCAGGTTCGAACCCACCATCTCCGGTGCATGTGGCCGGTGCCCTAACCACTGAGCTACAGGCGCCAAGCCACCTAAGTGAACTTTTACTCTACTACATCTATAAACAGCATCAGCCAGGCATGGTAGCTAATCCCTATAGTCCCAGCCCACTCAGGACACTTGAGGCAGGAGGATCACTTGAGCTCAGGAGTTCATGGCTGCAGTGGCCTATGATCATGCTCCTGCACTCTAGCCTGGGAGACAGAGTGAGATCCTGTCTCAAACTCGTGCTTGGGAGATAGCGGGGTGTAGTAAAAGTACTAGAGGCATGAAATTCAAAGTCCAGCATGACCATTCCTAGCTGTGTATCATGGAACAAGTCACTCTACCCCTTTAGGTAGGTGCTATGAAATAAAATAAGGAGTTTAATTTACCTTGGTACATAGTAAACATGCTTGTATCCTTGTACTTATTAACAGGCAATACTAGTATTCCTAATGTTCCCTGCCCCAAAATGCTGAAGAAAATGAAGTGCAAACTCTTTGCAAACCTAAATTAGACTAGGAGAAGAGTGGCAGTTCACTTAGGGATAGGGTCCTGCCTGTATGTGGGCACCTAAAGTTTTTTCTGAAGCTGCCCCTTGCCTAAAACTATAAAAATGGGCTCAGCGCCTCTGGCTCAAGCAGCTAAGGTGCCAGCCACATACACCTGAACTGGCAGGTTTGAATCCAGCTGGTCCCACCAAACAACAATGATGGCTGCAACCAAAAACTAGCCAGGTGTTGTGGTGAGTGCCTGCAGTCCCAGCTACTTGGTAAGCAAAGGCAGGAGACTTGCTTGAGCCCAGGAGTTGAAGGTCGCTGTGAGCTATGATGCCACGGCACTCTACCCAGGGCAACAGCTTAAGGCTCTGTCTCAAAAAAAAAAAAGTGTGTGTGTGTGTATATATATATATGTCAAAAATGGAGGCCGGATGGGCAGCACTTGTGGCTCAAAGGTAAGGTGCCAGCCCCATATGCCGGAGGTGGCAGGTTCAAACCCAGCCCCAGCCAAAAACCGCAAAAAAAAAGGAAGGCTGGGCATGGTGGCTCACACCTATAATCCTAGCACTCTGGAGAGGCCCTTATTCAAGGCCAACCTGAGCAAGAGCAAGATCCTGTCTCTACTAAAAATAGAAAAACTAGCCAGGTATCGAGGCAGATGGTTATAGTCTCAGCTACTCAGGTGGCTGAGGCAGGAACATCACTTGAGCCCAAGAATTTTTGACATTGCTATAATTGCTATAAGGTACAATGACACTCTACCTAGGGCAACAGAGTAAGATTCTATCTCAAAAAAAAAAACTACCAAAAATGGGAGTTAAATACCTGCAGAGGAACCAGAGGTAGACAAGACTCTTGTGAGTCATCCTTTCTTGAAAGGAGAAGGTAGGTGGTGGGGTCTGGTGATATGTCTACAAAAAGAAAACAGCAAAGCCTGACTCATTTGCTCCATTGGTTTCCAGCAACTGCCACCAGATTCCCCAGCATCTATAGGCAGGAAGTGATCTAAACCCAGGCCAAGAAAATGGGAGTAAAAGCCACAGAGGAGTCAGGGCAGCAGCCAGATGGGTGGACCAGGCCCAGCCACAGCATCATATGGACAAACACTGGGCAGAACAGGTCTGGACAAGATGGCAAAGCACAGGAGGAGCTGACCCTGGGTCTTCAGGTTGACAACACCAATGGAGCTCCAGGGGAAGCCACTCCAGTCCCCAGCTGGAACTCTGTGTAGCTGCTACCCAAGAGAGATCAGGCCACACCCAGAATGTACTGACTGGAGGGGGAGAACCAAGAGTTCCACCAAAACTGCGAGAGGGTGGCAGAAATACAATCATATGAGCCCAAGATGTGCTTGGTAGATAAGGAGTCCTGAAAGGCACTGAGGGGAAGGGAGGATCCAAATGTGGATGGACTAAGAGCAAAGGAAGATCAGACTGCCCCAGCCTGATCTGTGTCCCCTGGAGCCCCATTACACAGACTAACATAGACTCCCTGCTGCTCAGGCCATCACCAAGGCAGAGTGCTTGCTCAGCCCAAAGAGAAGGTGATGGTAGGATAGGTAGCCAAAAACTGTCACACACCAGAGACTTCCAGCTTAGTCTACCCACCACAAACAGCCTCCTTGAACACTTCTGATCCCGTCTAAGGAGGCCTTTCAGCCAGCCTGTGCAACTAAATTGGTTGGCCCAAGTCGCCGGAGCAACTCTACACCCTCAGGCCTGAGCAGCAGGAGGCAGTGGGGTGGGGACAGCCCACCTGGTTGGCAACCGCCTGTAGTTTGTTCTTGTCGAGCTGTTTCATTTTCTAAGAGGATGGAAAACAGTGCTGGTTATACTCTCAGGCCTCTAGAATGGGGATGCTACCAGCCCCATCCTTTGGGACAGGTTCCACACCCCACAGTTCTGCACTAGCACTATTGAGCCACTCTGCTCCTAACAATGAGCTCACCTCGATGGCAGCATAAGCCTCTCGGAAAAGGTCCCAACTTCCATAGCTGCAGTAGACACAGCCCAGGGTCATGAAAAAGCAGAAAGAGAAGAAGTACCGATGGTTATAGTGGCCCACACAATTGTTCAGCCATGCTGGTGGGGGAATGATTAAGGACAAGATCAAACAATTTCAGGGGATATCCAGACCTCTCTGGTTCATCCTTGGTTCATGGTGACATCACCCAAGCCTCAGTCATCCAGTCACCAAGGACTCTTTTCCAAAGGTAGGAAAATATGGGACAGTTTCCGGAGGATGAGTGAAAGTGTCTAAGCTTTTCAGAGCCCTTAAGTCCATTAAGGGAATAATGGAAATGGAAATCCTTTAATAAAATGAGTATGTCAGTGGGCTTAGCCAGGTATCTGTATGGGACAGCAGAAGGGAACCCATAGTTCCATGTGACACACCCAGTGGACAATCACAGAAGCCCAAACTATCTCTTCCCATCCAACAACTATCTCACAGCACAACACTAAGCAGAAGAAAGAGCTATTGACTGATTCCCTGCTCCAAGAAGGTATGTCCTAGAGCACCTGTGAACCTCCTGGTCCCCCAAGTAGATGGCCAACCCCCACAACTCTGCTCCTAACTTCTCATAAGCCCAGTATTCTCTGCAGGGTGATGCTAGGAGCTTATTTGTGGCACTAACCCTGTACAGTGCTTGAGGAGCTAAAGAAGGCATCAGATAGAAAGAAAACAAAAGGATACGGCAGTGATGGTCCATCTTCAGCACACACCTGTGAGGAAGGGACACAGGCTCTGTTACGGTGGCCAAGATTCTTGAGGTGTCAGTGCCAATCCTTTCCTACAAGGACCAGCATCCTGCTGAGGTGGAAAGGGCATAGACTTTGAAGACAGCTGGGCCTGACTTCGAACCCAGCTATGTGGTTTATTAGCTGTATGATACTGGACAAGGTAACTCATCTCCCTGAACCCAGTTTCCACAAGTGGTAAAAATGTCTTAACTCAGGACAATCCTGAGGACAAGGTATCAGGAGGTGGCACACTGTCTGACACATAATGGGTGCTTTATACATATCATAGCAAACTTTATGTCTAGGATTTGCCCTAGGGCTACACCAGAAGAGTCACACCTGGGGTTTACAGAACAAAGCCAGCACCCACCTATTGCAAATGCTGCAGTGGTGTGTTCGGGCTGGCTTTGGGTAAATGCACTTCTTACAGATGGAGACTGTGGCGATGTCATTCCTGCCCTACACAAAGGGAGAAGAGCATCATGACAATTGTGGCAGCATCAGTTTTGTACTTCAGAAGTCACTAAGGCACTCTTCCTCACTCCTGGGACTAGCTCCCATAGCCTGCAACTCTCCCCCTCCCCCATTCCCCTGTGAGGACCCACCTGAGGTGGGTACCCAGGTGGAGTGGTGATGGCCTGGTAGTAATGGAAGACGATGAGGATTAGATTCCAGTGACTATAGAAGAAATGCCAGCAGAGTCGTGGCACTGAGTAGGTTCGGAGGATGAGAGGCAGGACACATAAGTAGGCGATGGCCACAATGGAGCCCGTCAGCACAATCACCAGCACCACAAACACCTGTTGACACCAATAAGGTCAGGTAGACAGACAGCTACATCAGGCAGACTGAGGAATTTCCCTGGGGATGGGGGCTGGCCTTCAAAGCCTAGTGTGGCTCCATCAGAGACAAGTTCCTCTGCTCCCCTAAAACACCCCTTTTCCTGTTCCCCGGGCATCACTCACCACCCCAAACCAGCGGATCACGTTGTCCACGAGCCAGTAGACAGGCTCAAAGGCAGCATCAACCACGGTGTCACTGCCCCCGAAGGAGTTGTAGAGCAGGGAGCGCAGGCAGACCTTGCCATAGCGCCAGCGCTGTACCAGGCCCCGAAGCAGAGGTGGGCAGCGGCGTCTATAGCCCAGAAGCAGAAGCAGGCGCAGGCAGAGGCGGGCTGGGCCCAGCAGCAGGCTCCGCTGGCCCCGCATGGCTCCTAGAAAAGCACATCATCGTGAGAATCCAGCCAGAGTCCTAGCTCTCCCTACCCAACTAGGGCAAAGCCCTAATACTTAAACAGTCACCAGCTAGGACAGTTATCAACTGTAAGAAGTAGGAAGGTCATTTCACTTTCCTATAGACTATTCAGTGTTAATGTCGCAACATTACTGAGGTAGGGACTAAAGGTATTGAGCCTGCAGAAATTGTATTTACATTACACCATATGGGTGCACAGGAAATCTAGGGTGATGTAAACAGACTGGGTGCAGTGGCTCACACCTATAATCTCAGCACTTTGGGAAGCTGAGCCAGGAAGATCGCTTGAGGCCAAGAGTCAAGCCCACCCCGGGCAAGAGTGAGATCCCATCTCAAAAAATAAATATACAAGCTGGGTATGGTGGTGCATGCTTGTAGTCCAGCTACTTGGGAAGCAGAAGGATTCCTGGAGCCCAAGATTTTAAAGCTTCAGTGAGCTGTGATGATGCCACTACACTCTAGCCTTGGCAGTAGAGTCACACTCTGTCTCAAAACAAACAAAAAAAGCACACCTAGAGCTAAAGCTAAAGGGTTGTAGTAGGAGGTGAGAGATAGGAAGGCAGCTTCAGGCCAAAGCAACCTTTAGAGCTATCCATGTAAAGAGACCTTTGGGTGGAGCATAGACAAAGTTGCCCACTATGTCTCTAAGCATGGCCACTGTAGCAGAGGTGGCCTCCTGCCTGTCCTGGCCCACTGCCCTACCTCCTAACCATGGCTCTTAACCAAAGAATGGCCAATGGGGAGTGAGTTCTGTAAAAATAGCACCTACATCTTTGGTGCTATTTGAGTCTTAGAAATGTACTCCTTGTATTCCCTCTGGGCTGATATTACAGGCCAGCAGACGGAACCTAGCAGCATGAGATTCTCTGTCTCCTGTCTCGACAGCTAGCTACCCTCTGCTTGACATAAGATGCTTTGTCTCCAATTCCACTCCTTGGCTCAACCAAGGATAAGGTAACCAAGACAACTTCAGGTATTCAGAGCAGTACACCAAGGAAGGAGATACAAGAATTGGGAATGGTGGCTCATGAAAACCTCAGTAGCTGCTGCCTTTGGCCCCAAGATTCCCAACCACTGGGCGTCGCCTGTGGCTCGGTCAGTAAGGCTCTAGCCTCATATACCGAGGGTGGCGGGTTAAAATCCCGCCCCGGCCAAACTGCAAAAAAAAAATAGCCGGGTGTTATGGTGGGCACCTTTGGTCCCAGCTACTCGGGAGGCTGAAGCAAGAGAATCGCCTAAGCCCAGGAGTTGGAAGTTGCTATGAGCTGTGTGACGCCACTGTTTATACCAAAAAAAAATACTCCCCACCACTCTCCCCTTGTCTTTAGCCCTTTCACAACTCGCCTGCAAGTGCCTCTTCCTCTCTGCAGTTTCTACCCCATCCATTGCCTAAGTAATGACCAGATCAGAAGACACAGATGCTCTGAAACAGCGGTTCTCAACCCATGGGTCGCAATCCCTTTGTAACAATGAAAATCCATCCTGCATATAAGACATTTACATTACAATTCATAACAGTAGCAAAACTACAGTTATGAAGCAGCAACGAAAATAATTTTATGGTTGGGGGTCACTACAACATGAGGAACTGTATTAAAGGGTTGTGGCATTAGGAAGGTTGAGAACCACTACTATAAAAAGATTTCCTCTGATGACAGGTTCATCATCAATTCTTTAAAATATTTCACCAGAAATTGTTTGATTTTCCCTGGGGTGACCAGGGAGTGCTGCTTTGTCCTTGACAACTCCACTGACTTATTTAACAGGTAGCTCAAAACCCAGCAGAAACTGGAGGAGGCTGCTCCACTGGAGGGGTGGTTTCAATTCAGTAACTGGAGCATGGTACTCTTCTTCAACCCTGGCTCATCTTAGAAGGCCTTTCAAAGGAAAAAATTAAATCCTTTCACAAATCCTATAAGTCCTAAGACAAAAAAGAAATCCTGCAGGGTTAGTGCCTGTGGCTCAAGTGGCTAGGGCGCCAGCCACATACACCTGAGCTGGAGAGTTTGAATCCAGCCGGAGCCAGCCAAACAACAATGATGGCTGTAACCAAAAAATGGCCTGGGGTTGTGGCGGGCACCTGTAGTCCAAGCTACTTGGGAGGAGGAGGCAGGAGATTTGCTTGAGCCCAGGAGTTGGAGGTTGCTGTGAGCTGTGGTGCCACAGCACTCCACCTAGGGTGACAGCTTGAGGCTCTGTCTCAAAAAAAAAGGAAAGAAAGAAACCCTTCAGACAAGGCCTAAAGAAAAAGAAAAAAAAACTGGCCATTCCAATAACCTCCTAGGATAAGAGGAGTGTAGAAAAGAGGGGGGGAAAAACCCCAAAAGCTCAAACTTTTACCTCCTCTGAGTTGGACTCCTATTGTTTGTAATCAAGATCTGGTTTGAAGCATAAATTTTCAAAACCGTACACACCTACAATCAAATCTAAGAGTGGACAAAACACATCACCCCACAACAAAGCTAGGTGACTTTTGGTCTGTCCATACCACTGTTCATTCCCTTACTATGGCTAATGGGGTTTCCTATTTGCTAAAATACTTTTTATAGCAGTAGCATGCAAATCCAGATGTAGTCCTCATTTGTAATAAACTTGAATTATATGCCACTTTATCTCCCCTGGTCTTAAATCTTCTTTCTCAGATTCTCCACTTTTCAGATTCTTCTCAACCACCTCAAGAATTCCTGTCCTCAGCGGGCTAAGGCGCCAGCCACGTACACCTGAGCTGGCGAGTTCAAATCCAGTCCGGGCCCGCCAAACAACAATGACGGCTGCAACCAAAAAAATGACTTGGCGTGGTGGCGGGCGCCTGTAGTCCCAGCTACTTGAGAGGAGGAGGCAGGAGACTCGCTTGAGCCCAGGAGTTGGAGGTTGCTGTGAGCTGTGATGCCACAGCACTCTACCCAGGGTGACAGCTTGAGGCTCTGTCTCAAAAAAAAAGAATTCCTGTGCTCTACAGGAAATAATGGCATTAAGGACTAGATTTACCAACTCCTTAGGGTTTAGTTCTGCCCCTAAGGAGTTCTGTGAGATTGGGCAAATCATTGAACCCTGATGGGACTCAATCTTATAGCGTTCCCATTCAATGGCAGATCAGGATTAAATGCTAAAGTCCCTTTCAGTTCTAACTATTTATTATTCTGTAACTATACAGTCATCCCATATTTCAGGGATGGGGCGGGGGGTTGGGCAGATGGTTTCAGGAGCCCCTGCCTACCAAATCCATGGATGCTCAAGTCCCTGATAAAAAATATCATAGTACTGGCTCGGCGCCTGTGGCTCAACAGGCTAAGGCGCCAGCCACGTACACCTGAGCTGGTGGGTTCGAATCCAGCCCGGGCCCGCCAAACAACAATGAGGGCTGCAACCAAAAAAAAAAAAAAAATGTTCAGGCGTTGTGGCAGGCGCCTGTAGTCCCAGCTACTTGGGAGGCGGAGGCAAGAGACTCACTTGAGCCCAGAAATTGGAGGTTGCTGTGAGCTATGATGTCACAGCACTCTATCCAGGGTGACAGCTTGAGGCTCTGTCTCAAAAAAAAAAAAAAAAAAATAGTATTTGCTTATAACTTGGGCACATCTTTCGGTATACTTTAAATCTCTCTGCATGACTTATGAAACCTAATACAAAGTAAATGCTATGTAAACAGTTGTCATACTATACAATAAGTCCTCACTTAATGTTGAGAATCAATAGGTTCTTGGAAATTGGGATGTTAAGAGAAATTATGTATATAGCAAGTTCTTGAATAATAACATAATACTGCTAAGAAAAAAAGTTGGTACTTATACTTTGTTTTGCTTAAAGTCTGTTCTAAGAACTTATTGACAACACTAAGTGAAGACATACTGTATTATTTCTATTTGCATTTTTTTATTGTATTGTTATTATTTATTGTAGTTTTGTCTCCAGAATATCTTCAATCTGAGGTTGGTTGAATCCACAAGTGGGAAATCCTTGGATGGAGGGCCAACTGTACTTGGTGTGGTGTTGGTTTATAAAGCACTAGCACAGGGCAAGCAAGTGGCTCATGTCTGTCATACCAGCACTCTGGGAAGCCAAGGTAGGAAAATTACTTGAGGTTTCAGATCAGCCAGACCAAAAGTGAGAGCCTGCCTAAAAATACAAAAAAAAAATTCAGGCATGCTGGTGAGTGCCAACTACTAGGGAGGGTGAGGCAAGAGGATTGCTTGAACTCAAGAGTTTGAGGTTGCAGGGAGCTATCATGGCACTACTAAACTGTAGGTGGAAAACAGAGTGAGATTCTGTCTCCAAAGTAAAAAATTAAAAAAAAAAAAAAAAAAAAAGCACCTAGCACAATACTTGGTTCATAGAAATATTTAATAAATATTTGTTATATGAATGACCTGGAGGGATGCAGAAGCAAGAAGGCTGGTCAAATGTCTATCTGTCCTACAAATAACAGCAGGGATACTCTTGCAAATATGATAACACTAAGTAAGTGTCTGCTGCTATCTTCTTCCTGATTAATATAGAGAGAAATATAAACTGTTATTAAAATCATTGTCCTTAGGATCTAGAAGTCATTTTAGAAAACAAGTCCAACCAGAAGTCAGATTAACCATTTACACAGGAAGCTTGCAGATGCACAGGTACAGATCAGATTTGAGTGTACAAAGTCTAAAACCAGGCCCTCTCCCCTTTAGTTAGTGGGAAATGGGAAGTATGGGGATCCCAAGGAAAAGGTACATGTAATAAAAGGGCTACAACTGAACATACAGACTTTTCCTCTCAGGAAACTGAGGTACAACAAAATTCAAAAAAATTATGTGTTGAGGGAGGGCAGTGATCTCACTGACCAGGAAGGAAAAGAGAGCAAAGCACAGTTTTATTATCACCTCAAGCACAAGCCCTAAATACGTGGATCCCTCAATAGTAGCCACAAGCCTGGTGGTCATATGCCACCAGATTACAGCACACACACACACTCTTCCCAAGGTTCTAAGTCACCATCTGTTCTCCCAAAAGGAAACCTGACTGGAGAGCAAAGAAGAGGAGACAGGGAGGGACAGACTGCAAAACCACAGGAAGTCAGATGAACTGAGAGCAAAGTCGTGGCAAAACTTATCTGGACAAAGACGCTGCTGTCGGGATGTTTGCAATCTCAAGCGGGAGATGTCAGACATCAGTAAAAAGTAGCATTTTATCCATGTGCAGACTTCCCTTCCCGGCTAACATGCTGATAAGAAAAAGACCAGCAACTTTATCACGGTGCGAGGCACCCACACAACCAGAGCACTGCTTAAGAGGACTGTAGGACTGGAAGCTGCAGTTACAAAAACCGGGAAAAGGCTTTATTTCTCAATAAAGACGGCGCGGTCAAACTGCAAGAGACTGGGAGTTAAAAAACTTGAGTCCGGTTTGGGCTCTATCTTAACCTATCCTAGAGACTTGGCACAAGTCAAGTTCGGTCTCTGGATCTGAGTTTCTGACCTGTGAAATGCGCGAGCTGGGTCGAAGGACCTCAGTTCAGCTCTGCGCATTACAGCTGCCCAAAAGCTTGCTCTGTCAGAGAAGGGGACAGCCCCGCAGGGCGGGGCGAAGAGAGAGCAGAAACCCAGACCGGCGACAAGGCCCCGGGGCAGCGCCCGACACTAGAAAAGGGGGACTAGGAGGGAGAGCAGGGACCTCGGCTCCACCCTTACCTGCAGCCTGCTAATTCCTCAGTCAGCCAAATCGAGCCCCGCAGCCTCTGCCGACGCTTACTGTCACCCCCTCCACCTTGGCGCCCGAGCAGAGCCCGGCTCAATCCGACCCACCATGGTCCGCCGCCCGCAGCGCCAGGCTGTAGACCCGGACCCGCCGCCAACCCATCCTCAACCCTAGGCGCAAGCGCAAAAGCAAGCGCAGGAGCCCTGAAGTTCCGCCTCCGGTCTTGGCCCGGGGAAACCTGGGAAGTGGAGTTTACCCTGGAGGAGTCGCGGCCACACGTCACGTGGGAAACTACACCATTTGACGCGCTTCTTACTGAGGAATTGGACTTAGATTCGGCCAATGAGAAGTCGGCTTCGTTTTCATCCGGGCTTTGGGACAGTGGCCGTCATGGCGCCACCCGTGAGATACTGCATACCGGGTAAGTGAGCTGTTCGCATACAGAATCTTCGAAAGGGATACAGGCAGGAAGGTTGGGTGGCCAACAGCTTCTGGGGGCCCAAGGCTGATGCAGCGTGCATTTTGCAGGTGAACGTCTGTGTAACTTGGAGGAGGGCAACCCGGGCAGCGGAACCTACACCCGGCACGGCTACATTTTTTCGTCGCTTGCCGGCTGCCTGACGAAGAGCAGCGAGAACGGCGCGGTAAAGGGAGCTGCTACCCCTCTCCTCTGTCTTTCTTAGGCTGCCCTTCGGTTCTGGCCCGGGCACAGCGAACGTGTCTTTAGTGCCTCACCAGTAGAACGATTTGGACTCTGTTCCTTCAGCTTTGATCACTGCTACTGTGCACTTAGTATCCAGTTTCGCTCTTGATACTCGGGGAAGGAGGTTGGGACAAAAGCAAATGTGAACTGACAGTAACGCATCCTAGCTCAGCAGTGAGCTGAATCTTGTGTGAATGACGCCTACCTCTCCAGCTTTATCTAGCTAGCTCCACTTGTCTCCACTAACTGCAATTAGTCATGCCGGCTACTTTTATTGTTGCTAATACACTAAGCTTTCCGCTGCCACAGAGCCTTTGTACACGTGCCATTTATGTGGAACATACTCCTTCCTCTTCCTTAGCCTGTTTAATTCCTAGTTCCTACTGGATAGCCTCTTTCTTATCACTTTCTTAGACAAGGTCTTCTTGGCCTATTAGTTAAGGAAAGGAGTTTTGTGAGGTTTTTGTTTGTTAAACACTCGTAAAGAACTCAATTCCTTTCCTTTCAGTCATTTATTTCAACATATAATTAAACATCCAGTTATGTGTTTCTCACTAGACTGTTCCCCTTCTTGACCCGAAAAAAAAAATTTTTGTGAGACAGAGTCCACCCTGGGTAGAATGCCATGGCATCATGGTAGCTCAGAGCAACCTCAGCCTCCAGTTGACTCAAAGTTCTATAAAAGCAGGCCCCACCACCGTATCTTCAGCATCTAGTATAAGGCTGCTGCTCTATAAATGTTTGTTGAATGTATTAATAATACTATCCTTTCTGGTTCTGGAGTGAATCTAGGATTAAGTCAGGATCAAATAAGTATTCTCAGAAGGAGCAGCTTAAAAGCAGGTAACACAATGAAAGGATTCAGAATTAGAATGCTTAAATACTACTAACTGGACCTTGATTCTGCTTCGGGTAAGAAACTTAAACTCTCTCATCTTCTTCATCTGTAAAATGAGGAACTTTCTATTCAATAATTTCTTAAAGGATCCTTACATTCTTAAGTTTGTTCATTTCATAGATATCTCTTGAGCATTTTCATGTTCTCTGATTATAGCCAATAACGTACTCAGAGAACAAAAGCTAATTATCCCTTAAAAAGGAGGAAGCAAATATAATGCCTATTATATAACATTTATTTAATAGCCTGTGCAATAAAATAAATAGAAACAATATAACTCTGGAAGGAAGAGTCAGGTTATCCATGATTACAGGCAATATGCTTGTATTACCAAGAATATCCAAGAGAATCACTAAAAAATTTATTAGAATTCACCTGGAATGATCAGGTGTGGTGGCTCACACCTGTAATCCTAATACTCTGGGAGGCTGAGGCAGGTGGATTGCTTGAGCTCAGGACTTCGAGACCAGCCTGAACAAGAGAGAGACCCTGTCTCTACTAAAAATAGAAAAACTGAGGAAAGATGATCACTTGAACCCAAGAGCTTGAGGTTGCTGTTAGCTATGATGCCACAATACTCCACTCGGTGCCAGAGTGAGACTGAAAAAGAAATCATCTGGAATGGTTAGAGTATGTCTCTAGCAGTATTACTCCTGTGGCCCCTTGGCCCACCTCTTTCCTAAAATTTCTAAAACCCTCTTCTCTGGACTATAAGTGAATTCATATTCCACATGCCCTTGGGATGCCAACTGTGCACTAAAGTATTCCTATATTGGAGCAGTGCCTATGGCTCAGTGGGTAGGGCGCCGGCCTCATATACCAAGGGTGGCAGGATCAAACCTGGCCCCAGCCATACTGTAACAAAAAATAGCCAGGCGTTGTGGCAGGCACCAAAAGTCCCAGCTATTCAGGAGGCTGAGGCAAGATAATTGCCTAAGCTTAGGAGTTGGAGGTTGCTGTGAGCTGTGACGCCATGGAACTCTACCATGTCGATAAAGTGAGACTCTGTCTCTTAAAAAAAAATAAAAAAATTCCTATAGTATTCTCAAGCTACAAATAACTTTACCTAAGGCCTACTAAGGACATTATTTTCTCTCTATAGCTTCCTGTAGTGTCTGTGATGAGAGAAACAGAGTCTCAATTACTGCCAGATGTGGGAGCGATTGTTACCTGTAAGGTAAGTTGGGCTTAGAATACCTGCCCATTCAATGCTAAAATCACGATCATTCTAGAACTGATCGTATTCATGATTGGATATGGCCTCCACATATGGCTGCTTAAGTTTAAATTAAACAGATAGCTGTGCGTGGTGAGCCATAACCTGTAATCCTAGCTACTCCACCTACCTAGGAAGTGGAGGCAGAAGGATCCCTTAAACCTAGGAGTTTGAGGCTGTAGTTAGCCATGATCAAGCCACTGTATTCACTATACTTCACCCTGGGAGACAAAGTGAGACCCTGTCTCCAAAAAAAAAAAAAAAAAGTAATTAATTAATTAAATAGCATTAAAAATTCATTTCCTGGGCAGCGCCTGTGGCTCAGCAAGTAGGGCGTCGGCCCTATATACTGAAGGTGGCGGGTTCAAACTTGGCCTCGGCCAAACTACAAAATAGAAAAATAGCCAGGCATTGTGCTGGGTGCCTGTAGTCTCAGCTACTTGGGAGGCTGAGGCAAAAGAATCGCGTAAGCCCAGGAGTTGGAGGTTACTGTGAGCTGTGTGATGCCACGGCACTCTACTAAGAACGATAAAGTGAGACTCTGTCTCTAGAGAAAAAAAAAAATCCATTTCCTCAGTCACACTAGCTGTATTTCAGGTTCTTAGTAGGTGCTCGTGGCTAATGGCTGCCATATTGGTCAGCACATGGCATTTTTATCATCATAGAATGTTTTACTGTACTGGTCTAAAGATTTCTAGGGTAATGATCAAGGCAGATAAGTTCAGGCATGTACAATTCTTTGACTGAACTAGTTTTACTCAGTATGTAGTTTCTACCTGTGGCTAGGAAGCAGAGGCCCCAGAGGATAAAAAGGAAGATGATTTTTTAATTATTTTTTTTTATTTTTTTTATTTTTTGAGACAGAGCCTCAAGCTGTGACCCTGGATAGAGTGCTGTGGCATCACAGCTCACAGCAACCTCCAACTCCTGGGCTCAAGCGAGTCTCCTGCCTCTGCCTCCCAAGTAGCTGGGACCACAGGTGCCTGCCACAACGCCTGGCCATTTTTTGGTTGGCAGTTGTCATTGTTTGGCAGGCCCGGGCTGGATTCGAACCCGCCAGCTCAGGTATACGTGGCTGGTGCCTGAGCCCGTTGAGCCACAGGTGCTGAGCCAGAAGATGATCTTTGAACATCTAAAACTAATACCTTTTCCAGCAGAGAATAAAATACTTTCTTTTCTAGCATTTCAGTTAAATTTAAAATCTTCTGGGGTATTTCGGTGCAGTGTTGCTGCACTGAGCACTAACTGTAACACATCAGTACTCCTTACCTATCCCCACCCCTTGCCAGTTTAAGTTGACAAATAGCCCTTAGTTTCTCTCTCTTTTTTTTTGCAGTTCAGCCAGGGCCGGGTTTGAACCTGCTACCCTCGGTATATGGGGCTGACGCCCTACTGGCTGAGCCACAGGTGCTGCCCTAGTTTCTCTCTTTATAAATTACTACAGCAGTTTATAAAATTATTCCACGAAAATCTGTGTATTAAGGCCGGCCACAGTGGCTCACTCCTGTAATCCTATCACTCTGGGAGGCTGAAGTGGGTGGATTGCCTGAATTCAGGAGTTTGAGACCAGCCTGAGCAAGATCGAGACCCCATCTATAAAAATAACCAAGTGTTGTGGTGGGCACCTGTAGTCCCAACTACTTGGGAGGGTGGGGCAAGAGGATCACATGAACCCAAGAGTTTGAGGTTTCTGTGAGCTATGACAGCACTCAACTGAGGGTGACAGTGTAAGACTCTGTCTCAAAATAAATAAATAAATAAATGTGCTATTCTGAAAATACTACAGAGGCAGTGATCCACATATTCAATAGCTCCTGGAATACAAATTTAAATACCATGCACTGGCTGGGCACAGTGGCTTATGCCTATATCCTGGCACTCTGGGAGGCCAAGGATGGTGGATCACCTGAGCTCAGTTGTTCAAGACCAGTCTGAACAAGAGTGAGACTCAGTCTCTAAAAATAGCCAGGCATTGTGGTGAGCACCTGTAGTCTCAGGTACTCAGGAGGCTGAGACAAGAGGATCTCTTGAGCCCAAGAGTTTGAGGTTACTGTGAGCTATGATGCCATGGCACTGTACTGAGGGGGACAAAGTGAGATTCTGTCACAAAAAATAAAAATAAATTCCTTCCACTATACAGGCCTCTTAGTAAGATCTTTTTTGGCTGGGGCCAAGTTTGAACCCACCGACTCCAGTATATGGGGCCAGCGCCCTACTTCTTTGAGCCAAGAAGCACCACCTTAGTAAGATCTTTTGAAGGTTTAACTTTGCTGCCTTGCCCAATATCTAATGTCTGTTAAACTTCTATTTTAAAAATCTATATTTAGGGACCAGACACAGGGGCACATAGCCATAAGCCCAGCACTTTGGGAAGCTGAGGCAGGAGGATCACTTGAGCCCAGGAGTTTGAAACCAGCTTGGGCAACATAGCCAGATGCCATCTCTCAAAAACAAAATTAACTGGGTGCAGTGTTATGCACCTGTAATTCTTGCTATTCAGAAGTCCAGGCAGGAGGATTGCTTGAGTCCAGGAATGTGAGGTTACGTTGAGTTATATGATTACACCACTAAACTCCAACTGAATTCCAGCCTGAGCAACAGAGCAGACCCTATCTCAAAAAAAAAAAAGGAAAAGAAAAAAACTAAGTAAAGTTACATGGACTAAAGTCCTGGTAATTCTTAGTGTATTGCTGCCTCCTTAAATTGACAACTGCTAATTCTCTGATGCTGATCTCATCTCTCTTCCATAGGTCTCTAGCATCAATTCACGCTTTGCTAAAGTACACATCCTATATGTGGGGTCTACACCACTTAAGAACTCTTTTCGAGGAACAATCCGGTAAGGAGTTATCCGGTAAGGAGTACCCTTGTCTAGAAAGTACACTTGTCTTCACATTTGCCTCAGCACCTGTAATTAAGATTAGGATAGAAAGGGATGTTAGAATTTTTAGAAACAGTTGAACTCCTGTTCGTGCCTATTTTTGTCTTTCCTTTGTGCTTTGATTCTCCCCTAGTAGTAGTCAAAAAGAATGTTACATGATCTACAACAAAGGGAAAATAGTAAGAGAAGGTTTAAAAATGATGCAAACTATAGTCCCAGTTACTCCAGAGGCTGAGACAAGAGGATCATTTGACCCCAAGAGTTTGAGGTTGCTGTGAGCTATGATGCCATGGCATTCTACTGAGGGTGACAAAGTGAGACTCTGTCTCCAAAAAAATAAAAATAAAAATAAAGCAAAAAGAATTGCGGTAAGCTGAAGATTAGCAGTGTCAAAATGATTCCAACCAAAGTAGAAGGCTGTACTTTTCTTTTCTTTCATATAGATTAAAACCAAAGGTTGTAAGACATTGAAAAGGTTGGTGGCAGGTGGCACCTGTGGCTCAATGAGTAGGGCGCCAGCCCTGGCCAAACTGCAACAAAAATAGCCGGGCATTGTGGCACACACCTGTAGTCCCAGCTACTTGGGAGGCTGAGGCAAGAGAATCGCCTAAGCCCAGAAGTTGGAGATTGCTGTGAGATGTGTGACACCACGGCACTCTACGGAGGGTAGTAAAGTGAGACTGTCTAAGAAAAGGTTGGTGGGTGATACCGTAGATTATTTCTCTGTGGATTCTTTGAGAGAGGACAAACAATTTTTTTTTTTTTTGGAGACAGTCTCACTATGTCGCCCTCTACCGTGACGTCACAGCTCACAGCAACTTCAAACTCTTGGGCTCAAGCGATTCTCTTGCCTCAGCCTCCCAAGTAGCTGGGACTACAGGCACCCGCCACAACGCCCAGCTATTTTTTGTTGCAGTTGTCATTGTTGGTTAGCTGGCCCAGGCTGGGTGCGAACCCACCACCTTCAGTGTATGTGGCTGGCGCCGTTAACCACTGTGCTACAGGCGCCACTAGGACAAACAATTCTTAGGAGCCAGGTAATTTAACTTTTGAGGCCTTTTCCAGTCTCAGGATTCAGGGTGGTTCTAGTGTGCTTCTGTTCAAGTTCTCCCAAGGAACAAAGTTCCTGCCAAATATGATCTAATGTTCTCTAGTCAGGGATATCAATACTGATGTTCTACGTGGTCTAAGTATGCTTCTCCATCCTGCTTCCTTGGTGGCAGCAGGGTCCCAATTATGACTTGTTCTGTCTGCTATTATAGGTCTTTATCTGCTAGCGATCTGCAGGATAATTCTTTCTCACAGGTTATTAATCTTCCTCTTAATTCTTTCTTTATAGCAAAGAAGATGTCCGAGCAACTGAAAAAGACAAGGTTGTTGGTTGTTTCTTTTCATTTTTTTTTTTTTTTAATGCCTCTAGAAATCTCAATCCTTTGAAAGTGTTGCCCCAGGTAATTTCAGAGTCCATGGAAATGTTGAATCCAAAGAAGCTTAACAACTTTCCAGCTGTAAAGTATGGACTTTACCTCACTGTCCCTTTCCTCTCCACACGATTTTTGTTTATTCTGTTTCCAGAGGAGAGCTAGTTTATTCTTTGCCTTTGGATCTGGGTGTTTATGCATTGCTGTTCCCTCAGACTTACTAAACGCTTTTAGGGCTAACAATAGTATCTATATCTAAGTCAGATTCCTAATCAGGTTACTGATTTCAAAATCTTTCATTTATAAGATAATACTGTAGAAGCATTAAAAGTTGGCTGAGATGAGTAAGGATGATTTCTATCCTCTGGGATTAGAGAGTAGATTGGCTCTACCAGATAGGTTAATAGTTTCATGTAGACCCAATCTAGAGCTTTCACTCAACATTCCTGTTCTTTCTTTACAGGTTGAAATTTATAAAAGTTTCCGCCCGGGTGACATTGTCTTGGCCAAAGTGGTATCCTTTGTTCCCAACAGACCAGACTCCAGTTCTTGTCAAAAAAAGAAATGGAAATAGAAAAACAACTCAAGTGGCTAAGGGGGGAGACGACGTATAATCCTTCATTTTCCTTTACCAGTATTATATGATTAGATCTCCCTAGGTGATGCACAGTCCAACTACTTGCTCACCACTGCCGAAAATGAGCTAGGAGTGGTGGTAGCCCACAGCGAGTCAGGTCAGTTGGTCCCTACTTCCTCATCCTTATTTTCCCCTGGAGCTACGATTTGGGATTAATCTGTTGTTTTCCTTATATAGGAAACAGTATGATGGTAGATACTTAGTACTAAGATTAGAATGATTCTTCTTACATATAAAAGATATAAATCTTAGGAAACCAGGGGCACACTTCATAAGACAGTGGAATAAACAAAGTGTTTATGACATGAGGTTCACTAGGTAACTTGGTTACCCAGCAGAAAAGAGAAAGATCTCAGGCTCATCTTTGGCATCTCAGCTCCAGCACCTGCTTTTCCCTTCCAGGTGTCCAGATGGTTCCCATCAGCTGGTGCGAGATGCAGTGCCCTAAGACGCACATTAAAGAGTTCCGGAAAGTGGCCCGAGTACAGCCTGAATTCTTGCAGACCTAACAATCCACATTTCACCCGGTGGAGGGAGATAAGCTATTTCTAAAAGTAACGTGTGAAAATAACACCAGGATGCCATTGTCTTTATTCAAATACTTGGGATCGGCAAGCAACCACATCTAGAAAAATCTGCTAGAAACTTACTCAGTAGGTGGAACATTTTTCTTGTCAACCTTTCAGGGGATTTCATTCTCTTGAATTTTAACAACTTGTGTTTTGGAGACACCAGCAGCAAAACTGTGATTTCAGAAATAGCCTAGTCCTCTTAACAATCCTTATAAATGCATATTTTTTGCTATGACAAAACATTTTTACTAAAAGGATTTTGTGTTTTCTGTTGTTTTGACTAGGGAAAGGCATTTAAATGGAGTCATGACATAGAGAACAGGGGTTTACCTGGTGGCACCCAACTAGTGTGTATCAAGTGCTTACTTGCTCTAGACAAACCTGACTGCCAATCTTTTTTATATTTCTTGTGTCCTGTTTTAAATAGTTTATTGAGTACTTTACCTGTGCCAGGGACTGAGTCAGTCATTTTATATCTCCCCCCACCTGCTTAGGTACATTATGGTTTAGTGAAAATTCTAAGACGTATGTAGTGATACAGGTAGCACGTGAATAGTTGTAAAAAGTAAAGATATTGCTGGTAGAGTGGGTACTCCAAGAAATGTGAATTGAAAAAAAGGACAGAGCACTATCTTGAGGGGGCCAAGAAAGGATTTATGATATGAGATCAAGGAATTAAAGAACTTAGAAAAGTGAAGTGATTATATTCAAGGCAGAATCAAGCCCAAGCTAGGCAGAAGCAGAAATGAAGGCATAAGTTCGGGAATGCGGAAGAGATGACAGTTAAGTGTGAAGAAGTTACAGAGGAAAGCTGAATATGAAATGTTTGTTGAGATGTTATTCAAGAAGCACTTATCTTCCATGTTGTGTTAGTGGTTGAAGCTAAATTTTTTGGAGTCGGGCCACTTGAGTTTTCTGTTTTTTCCCCTCTACAAAGACATTCCTGGTTGTCACACTGAGTTTCCTCTAGTTGCTAGCCTTGACCATATTAGGTTTTGGAGGGGGGGGTTGTTTGTTTGTATGTTTTGCAGTTTTGGGACAGGGCTGGCTTTGAATCTGCCACCTCCAATATATGGGGCCAGAGCCCTACTCCTTTGAGCCACAAGTGCTGCCCAAGTTTTTTTTTTGTTTGTTTGTTTGTTTTAATATATATAGAAAATGTTCTACATTATATATAGAAAACTTGTTGGCTTGGCTCCTGTGGCTCAATGGGCTAAGGCGCCAGCCACGTACACCTGAGCTGGCGGGTTCGAATCCGGCCCAGGCCCGTCATTGCCAAACAACAATGACGGCTGCAACCAAAAAAAAAAAATGTCCGGGCGTTGTGGCGGGCGCCTGTAGTCCCAGCTACTTGGGAGGCGAAGGCAGGAGACTCGCTTGAGCCCAGGAATTGGAGGTTGCTGTGAGCTGTGATG
>CAUYON010085053.1:0-13514 GCA_963573935.1 Arctocebus calabarensis
AAAGAATGTCTGTAGATCTCGAAGCATCAGCATCACTTATGAGCCTTCTTTAGAAATGCAGTATCTTCATATTCACTTCAGTGAAGCTAATTATAATGTTTTATATGGAAATAGAAAAAACCTTGAATAGCCAAGACATTACTCAGAAATAAAAACAAATTTGGAGGAATCACGCTTCTAGAGTTCAGACTATACTATAAATCAATAGTGATCAAAACAGCATGGTATTGGCACAAAAAATAGAGAGGTAAATGTATAGAACAGAATTGAAGACCAAGAGGTGAACCCAGACACTTATCATCATTTGATTTTTGATACGCCTATCAAAGATATAAATTGGAGGAAAGATTCTCTATTCAACAAATGGTGCTGGGTGAATTGGCTGGCAACCTGTAGAAGACTGAAACTGGACCCATACCTTTATCCTCTAACAAAAATTGACTCTCACTAGCTAAAGGACTTAAACTTAAGACATGAAGCTATAAAAATTCTTGGAGAGAGTGTAGGGAAAACACTTGAAAAAAATTGGCCCAGGAGAATCCTTTATGAGGACACCTCAGGCAATTGAAGCAACATCAAAAATACATTACTGGCCAAACTAAAAAGCTTCTGCACTGCCAAGAACACACTAAGTAAAGCAAATAGACAGCCCTGAGAAAGGGAGAGGATTTTTGCAAGTTATATTTCCGACAAAGGTCAAATAACCAGAATCCACAGATAACTCAAACTTACTACTAAGAAAAAAACAAGTGATCTCATTTCATTGTGGGCAACAGACATGAACAGAAGCTTCTCTGAAGAAGGTAGGCACATGGTCTATAGACACATGAAAAAATGCTCATCACCTTTAATCATCAGAGAAATGCAAACCAAAACCACTCTGAGATACCATCTAACTCCAGTAAGAATAGTCCACATCACAAAATCCCAAAACTACAGATGTTGGCATGGATGTGGAGAAAAGGGAACACTTCTGCACTGCTGGTGGGAATGCGAGCTAGTACGTTCCCTTTGGAAGCAAGTTTGGAGAACATTCAGGGATCTAAATGTAGACCTGCTATTTGACCCTGCTATTCCTCTTCTAAGAGTATACGCAAAAGACCAAAAATCATTTGGCAACAAAGATACTTGTACCAGATTGTTCAATGCAGCTCAATTCATAATAGCCAAGTCATGGAAGAAGCCCAAGTGCCCATCGACCCATGAATGGATTAATAAATTGTGGTATATGTATACCCTGGAATAATATGCAGCATTAAAAAAAATGGAGACTTTACTTCTTTTATGTTTACATGGAGGGAGCTGGAAAATATTCTTCTTAGTAAAGTATCTCAGGAATAGAAAAACAAATATCCAATGTACTCAGCACTACTGTGAAACCAATTTATAATCACTCACACTTGCATATGAAAAATGAAACACAACTATAGTCTAGGATGAAGGAAGGAAGGGGAGAGAGAGGGGAAGGAAGGGGGGGTGGGTCAATAGAGGGAGGGTTAATAGGGGGACCATACCTATGGAGGACATTGCAAGTACAAGTTGGATCTATCAAGTGTAGAACACAAATGTCTTAACACTGTAATTGGGTAAATGAGGTGAAGGCTATGTTGATTAGTAGGATGTAAGCACTCCAATTTGTACAAATAATCAACTCATTGAATCCCATAATGACATAAATGTATTCATAATCTATGTACAAATGACTTAATAAAAATAAATAAATTTTAAAAAAGCAAAAAACAAACAAAAAAATTTTCAATTAAATAAAATGAAAATACAGCTTAAAAAAAAAAGAGAAAAAAATGCAATATCTTGTGACCCTGCCTACAAGGCCTGCCAAATCAGTACCTGCATTTTAATAATGCTCCGAGATGATAGCTATGCCCTTTTAATGTTAAGCAGTACCAGTCTAAATTCTTCATAGACAGCAAAAAACACCAGTTACACAATCCAGCCGGTGGAGCCAATCTTGCTGACTTTTGTTGGTCACTTCTCTTTCCCTAGAAAATACTTATTTTAAGACAATTAAAAGCAAAAAAAAAAAAGAAAGAAAGAAAGAAAGAAAGAAATGGAGCTTAACATTTGTTGAGCACTTACAATGTGCGAAGCCCAAACTAAACGCTTCCCATGATAATTCCATTTCGTAGTCCTAATAAACGGGAAGCATTTCAAGCTACAGAAGGAAACATACCAGTGGCTTTGAGAGGCCTGGGTTTGAATCTTGGATTTTTTTTACTGGCTGAGAACACAATCTTGGACATACTTTGTAGTATTTCTGATCATTGATCGGTATTCCTCCTTTGGAAATAATACTTCCACTGCAGAATCTAGCAAGAAGAAAACAAGACAGACACGTAGGAAGTCACTTAGCATTTCATGTAAAGCTTTGTGGTAATATTTTAGTCTTCCTCCTATTTCTGTTTCCAAATAAAATACAAATACACACCACATTTTACTCTGCCCTTCATGCCATGCTGATTTGTTACATAATTCCCTTCATTCTTTTTCAGCTTTAGTTTAATATAAACATATTCTTTATAATGCACTTTGTACACTTTCTGAACGATGCATTTTGTTCTCGTTCAATCAGTTAGAAAACATTCTACTATTCTGTCATGAATTGAGTATTTCTATTAACATGTGACTTTTTTTCCACTGCGGCCCCTCTTTATTTTGTGTTTCCTCAAACAGTGTTGAATTTATAATCTCTGACAAAAGCTGGGTGTCTTAGTCTACTTTGTGTTGCTATAGCAGAATACCTATGGCTGGGAAGTTTATAAAGAAAAGAGATTTATTTAGCTCTAGGTTCTGCAGGCAGGGAAATTTAAGGAGCATGGTGCAAGCATCTGTCAGAAATCTGGTGAGGGCTTTTATCCTGTGTCACAGCACAGTAAAAGGTCAAAGAGGAAGCAGATATATGTGAAGAGGTAAAACTCAAGTGGCATCCTGGCTTTATATCAATCCGCTCTCCTGAGAACTAATCCATTCCCACAAGAACTAACCCAGTCTCTCAAGAGTGAGCACTGACTCAACTCACTGTTATGAAAATGACACCAGGCTGCCCAAGAGGGACCCATGCCCAGAGCCCAAACACCTTCTGCTGGGCTCTGCCTCCCAACATAGCCTCACTGGGGAATCAACCTGCAGCATGAGTTTTGGTGAGACCTACCCGTCTGCAAACCATTGCACTGTGCAGATGATAGTGGCAGACCTGACCCCAATAAATAGGGAATCATATAATGTTGAATATTAAAAATGCTAGTTTTATGGTGAAGGCAATAACCTAAAAGGCGATCATTAAGGAAATAAATTATAACCATCAGCTAACACTTAGGGATAGATAGATATTTTCTGACATTATGAGGTCACCATAAACTGATCAATAAATGCATGAAAAGAGTTGGAAGAAATTTGTATGGGAGGCAGATTATTGTTGAAATTCAATTAAGTAGGGAGGTGCAAGATAAAAATCTACTTATTTGAGTACAATGTACACTATTCTGGTTGTGGGTACACTGAAAGCTCAGATTTCAACAAGATACAATTTATCTACATAACAAAAAACACGTGCCTTTACATTTTTCGAATTAAGAAAAAAAATTAAAAAACAAACAGCTTCAACCATATAATTATGAATAAAGCCCAAGATTACAAGGGAGATAACTTGGTTTACTGTAAGCACAGCTTACACATCTTCATAGCCATTCTGGGAAATAATCTCACAGTTTTACTTGACTCTGTAGGTGTTGATTCAAGTTCTTAGTAACATTTCTTTTCTGAAGCTAGGAGGACACGTCTTTTGCTATTTCACTTCCATATGACTTATTGGTTGCAGCTATGAGATTTTGTTTCTGGGCTCTCCATTCTGATCCTTTGACCTACATGTCTACCTTTATGCAATGTTCATGCTATTGTGATTCCTATGCCCTTGTACTATAATTTGAAGTTAGGTAATGTGATAGCATCAGATTTGTTCTTTTTGCTTAGGATTTCTTTGGCTATCTGGGGACATTTTGGTTCTGTATGAAGTTTGGAATTAATTTTTCGAGATCCATGAGAAATGCATGTTGAAATTTTGATGGGCGCTCCATTGAATCTATAAATCCCTTTGGGCAGTTAGAACCTTTTAATCAATGTTGATTCTTCTGCACCATGAATGTAGGGTGTTTTTCCACTTTCTTGTATCCTCTGTGATTGCTTTCATCAGTATTTTGTAGTTCACTTTGAAGAGATCATCCACCTCTCAGTTAAGTATATCCTAGGTATTTTATTTTCTTTGTAGCTACTATAAATGCTCCTGAGTTTTTGATTTGTTTCAATTAAGGCAGGGGCTGTAACTTATACACATGTGTTTTTATAGCAAGTAGCACCGTATCTGGTACAGAAATAATTCTCAATAAATATTTGTTTACCTGAACTAAACACAGAAAGATAAGCTATAGGAACTGAGATTTTTCTGAACTGAAGAAGAATGTAATATTAAAAAATATAATTTCTTTCTATCACAACTTTATACTATTAGAAATATTTGAATATGAACAATGAATGGCTATTCTCCAATTTTACTAATTTTGGAAAATAAGAGAATTTACCACCAAGAATTATTTCCTTCCTTCCTTCCTTCATAGTCTCACTATATCATCCTAGGTAGAGTCCTGTGGCATCACAGATCACAACCTCAGCCTCTTTGTCTTAAGTGATTCTCTTGCCTCAGCCTCCTGAGTAGCTGAACTATAGGTGCCCACCACAATGCCTGGCTAATTTTTATTGTAATTATCATTGATGTTTGGCAGGCCCAGGCCGTGTTCGAACCTGCCAGCCCCAGTGTATGTGGCCAGTGCCCTAGCCACTGAGCCATATTTTTCATGTTTTTTTTCTTGATATCTCATTGTGGTTTTAATTTGTATTTCCCAATAGATTAATAATATTGAGCATTTTTTCATATGTTTGATGGTCATTTGTTTATCTTCTTTGAAAATTTCTGTTCATGTTTTTTCCTGATCAAAATTAGAGAGACAGTAGAACATACCCAATAAAGAGATCTAAGAAACTTTGTTTTAGGATGTTTTAAAAAGTACATGTACATATGGTACAGTGTAATATTTCTGGAGAAAAATAAAATTGCTACTTTTTCTGTTTCTTTCTTTTTACACACATACTTAAATACCTGGAAGAATAAATAAGATATAAAAATATCTTTTCCCCAGAATGACAACACCAAAACCAACCACTATTCTAAGTTCTACCTTACCATTGTTCAATTGTACATTGTGACATTCCCAATGCTATTCATGCCACAATTCTTTATTTTTCTCATGACCATCTTGCCTAACGTACAACATAATCCCTGTCATTTTATATGACATATTGTATTGGTTTGTCTTAAATTTAAAAATCAGCAATTCCTGGCCCAGGCTTAAACTATGAATGAATTTTCATTTGTATATTTTAAATATCAGAAATTTGTTTAATGTTTCAGTATTTACAACTTTTACCATAAAATTTATATATCATTTTGTCTTATCAAGTTTCAATGACTAATAAATCTGACAACATATTAGGGCACACAGAAAAGACGGAATAAAGGAAAAGGCTTAACTCTTTAATTCAGCATTTCCTACATAGTAATTTAATTCACCCATCTATTTAAAAATATGTATTCACTGGTTACCATCTCAAAAATACTGTACGAGGTTTTAGAAATACAGAATACAAGCAGTAAGGATAAATTTTCTTCTATAGCTTATATTCTAAAAAAGACACACAGCCATTCATTACTTAGGTATCCAAATTCTTTTAATAATTATAAAAACTACTCAAAGAAAGAATGATTCAGATTAATGAAGGGACCTGGTCTGGTTTGGTGTTAGGTTTGGGAGACTAGCCAAGGCTACTTTTTGAATTAATGTTCAGTTGAACTCCAAAGAATAAATAGAAGATATTGAGGTGTATTAATAAGAGAGGGAAGAATCACATTGAAGAATGTTATATGCAAAAGGTCGGAATGGATAAAAAGCAAGTTATAAACAAGGAACCAAAGTAATACCTGGGGAGCTGGAAGAGAGAACGAATACAGGAATCAAGATCGAAGGCATGAAAGGCAGGAGGCATTATTAGAGTATGCCAGAGCAGGAATGGTATGAACAATCTGAACTCTCGGAAGGATTTTAAGCAGGGAAGTCAAGGGGTGTATCAGATCTTCATCTTTGTAAACTCACTTCAGCTTCTTTGAATTGGAGGATTTTATGTCTAGTAATATGACAAACTAGTTAATCAGAGAAAATCCCTTGTGGGTTAGAGAAACGAATATAACTTATATAATTTTTTTTTCTTTTTTTGAGACAGACTCTCACTATGTTGTCCTCAGTAAAATGCCGTGGCATCACAGCTCACAGAAATCACTTGGGTTTAAGTGATTCTCTTATCTCAGCCTCCCAAATAGCCGGGACTAAAGGTGCCCACCCCAACATCCGTCTTTTTTTTGTTGTTGTTATTGCAGTTGTCACTGTTGTTTAGCTGGCCCAGGCTGGGTTCAAACTCGCCAGCCTTGGTGCTTGTGGCTAGCACTGTAAAGACTGTGCTATGGGTGGCAAGTCTATTTAAAACTAAATTATATGTGAGCTTATGAAAACATAAGAGACTTTCTCTAATGCTCAAGACCATAAATACAAATTCATAGGAGAAAATAAAACCAGGAGTCCTGGGCGGCTCCTGTGGCTCAGTGAGTAGGGCGCCGGCCCCATATACCGAAGGTGGCGGGTTCAAGCCCGGCCTCGGCCGAACTGCAAAACAAAAAATAGCCGGGTGCTGTGGCGGGCACCTGTAGTCCCAGCTACTCGGGAGGCTGAGGCAAGAGAATCGCTTAAGCCCAAGAGCTGTGAGCAGTGTGACGCCACGACACTCTACCCAGGGCGATAAAGTGAGACTCTGTCTCTACAAAAAAAAAAACAAAAAACCAGGAGTCCTGTTTGGCATTAAAAATGTAGTCCAATCCCTAGAGGCCTGGAAGTTGAATCTTGGAGACCCATGAACAGTTTAATCTATCTGAGCAGCATGGGGAATCATTGGAATGCCCTACATGAAAAGCCAGCACTATTGAAAGGTGAGCCAGAAAAAAATATAAATAAAAATAAAAAACAAAAACAACTGTCTAAGTTTCAATTTGAAGTATAATTATATCTCTCAGGTATTGAAGTATAGAAAGAAAAGAAAATTCTCCTTTGAGAATCCCTAACATGACCCAAGCATGTGACTGTGATTTATAGTATTTAAAAATCTCAAAATGAAATTTGGTTTGAGCACATTCTCTTTAGTAAAGTATCATAAGGATGGAAAAATAAGTATCCAAAGTACTCACTACTGATATGAAGCCAGTAGAGGAACTAATAGAGACCCACACAAGAGAAAAACTCTATTTAATTCTAGTTGGGGGAAGAGGGGAGGGGGAAAGGGAGACAAGAGGAGGAAAGGGTATTGGTGTGTTCCCACTGAATAGGCACAATGTAAGGGTATATGGCACACCTCCTGAGCAGGGACACAGGCGACATTGTAACCTAATCATCTGTACCTGCACATTATTCTAAAATAAAAAAATAGAAATTTGGGGTGTAATTCTCCCATAGTCTACCAGAAATATTTATATTCTTCCCTGGAAAATCACACTGATAAAGGTTACTGTAGGCAAATTTCCATGGGACCAGAATTTGAAAACAACAAAAATGGGGGGATGGAGCAAGATGGCTGACTGGAGCAGCTTCTGAAAAAGGCTCCTGTCCAAAAGGGAAAATAACCTCCTGAAACTGTGCAACTAAGCTGAAGACTGGGAGCCCAGCCTAGAGAGAGAAGTGATACCTGCGGGTCACCTCAGCTGAGGCAAGCTGTGACTCCAAGAAAGCAAGCTTCAGGTACAAAATACATCTGAAAGGAAAAGTATCCATCCCTTCCCCGCCAAAAGCTGAGTTTCTTGCTTTTCTGGTTCATTTCTTTTTTTTCCCCTCATTTGCTACTGCGTGTTTTCTACAAACAAGCAAAAAACTGTGGACCTCTTGCCTCACCCCACAAAAAAGTGCTGTGAGAAGTGGAGTATGGTTCCCCAGAGCACCTCGGTGTGACTCTGTAAACTCTATAGCTAGGCAGAAAAACTGAAGTAAAGTTTTCCCCACCATTCTGAACTTACAGTACATCCTTCCCCCCTTACCTGAAGAACCAGAAGCCTAACCCCCACTGAGACTGACGGAGGAGGTCCCTAAGCAGCGTCCCCACCCCCACCTCCCAGAACAAGCGCACCACTGGGAAAAGACTCCGGGGGGGTTGGGGGGGGCTGCAGCGAGCCTCACTCCCTCCAGCCAGGGAATCCACAGGCGACTGCTTGGCCCTGCGCCCCACGTTTGCTGGGCTTCCGCAGGCCTGCTATCTGCTAGAGACTCTTCTGGCAACTGCCAGGCCCCCGCAAGTCCACCCCCGGCCAGGAACTCCCCTGGTGGTGTGGGCCTCCGCCTGGCACCCACAGGGGCCCTGCAAGTCCGCCCCTGGCCAGTAAATGCCCTGGCAACCATGCAGCCCTGTGCCCCAAGGCTGCAGGGCTTCTGCAGGTCTGCCTTCTGCCAAGAACTCCCCCAGCAACCACCAGGCCTCTGCAGGCCCGCCCCCAGGCAAGAACTCCCCCAGTGACTGCCTGGCCCTGCACCCCATGCTTGCTGGGCTTCCGTAGGCTGGTCATCTGCTAGACACTCTGCTGGTGACCGCCAGGCATCTGCAGGTCTGCTCCCCAGCCAGGAACTCCCCCAGTGACTGCGAGGGCCTCCGCCTGGCACCTGCAGCCCCCTGTAGGCCAGCTCCTGGCCAGTAAATCACCTGGCGACTGTGCAGCTCCACGCCTGAGCCTGCAGGGCTTCCACAGGCCCACATTCTGCCAGGAACTCCGCCTGCAACCGGCTGGGCTCTGCAGGCCCACCCCTGGCCAGGAACTCCCCTGGTGAAAGTCTGGCCATGCGCCCCATGCTTGCTGGGTTTCCACAGGCCAGCCATCTGTCAGAGACTCTGCCGGTGACCGCCAGGCCTCCACAGGTCCTCCTCCAGCCAGGAACTACCCTGACAACCATGCGGGCCTCTGCCTGGCACCTGCAAGCTCATCCCTGGCCAGGAAATCCCCTGGCAGCCCCACACCCCGAGTGTGCAGGGCTTCCACAGGTCCGCCTTCTACCAAGTACTCTGCCCATGACTGCCAGTCTCTGGCAGGTTCGCGCCCAACTGCTGGCAACCACGTGTGCCTCCACCTGTCACCCATGAGGCCTCTGCAGGCCAGCCATCTTCAAGGGACTCCGCCCGCAACTTCCAGGCCTCTACAGGCCTGCCCCCATCTAGGAACTCCCCAGGTGACCACCGGACCATGCACCCCGCCCTTGCCAGGCTTCTGTAGGTTTGCCTTCTGTCAGATACTCCGCCCACAACTGCAGGGCCCCCGGCCAGGGACACTCCCTGCAACTGCGTGGGCCTCCGCCTGGCAACTACAGGGCCTCCACACGCTAGCCTTCTGTCAGGGACTTTGCCGGAAACCGCCAGGCTTCTGCAGGCCCACCCCCAGCCAAAAACTTCCTGGACAACTGCGTGCCCCTGCGCCAGCACTTGAAGGGCCTCTGCAGTTCCACCTTCTATTAGGGAATCCACCAGTGAATGCTGAGCCCCAGCAAGCCTGCCCCTGGCCAGGGATTCCCCCAGTGATTGTGTGGTGTGGGCCTGTGTTTAGCACCCGCAGGGTCTCCGCAGTTCTGCCCCCAACACGGAACTCTTCTGGCCACCATGCGGACCTGCTCCCTGTGCTTGCCAGGCCCCCGCACTTCTGCCTTCTGTCAGGAACCCCGCCAGTAACTGCCAGCCCCCTGTAAGCCTGCCCCTGGCCAGGAACTCCCCCAGCAACTGTGCAACCCTGCGCCCCGTGTCTGCAGGGCCTCTGCAAGCCAAACCTCTGCCAGGGACTCCACCGGTGACTGCCAGATGTCTGTAGGCCCACCCTCAGCCAAGAAGTCCCCCATTGATTACTCAGCCCCACGCCTGGCACTCCCAGAACCGTGTGCACCATCCCCGCCCTGTTGCTGGATCCAGGGGTGCCACACTCCGGTGCTACTCCCACAGCAAGAACTCCCTGGCTGGGGCAGTCCCAGAAAAGCTACACAGGGTCACTCACTACAAAGTTCCAGCAACAATAGAGTGGTCCTACCAGGGTCTAATCATCGAGAGAAACCTTCCAAACTCTGAGGACAGCCTGACGCAACTGGGAAAAACAATCATGGGGAGAAATGAATGGAAAAACTCTGGCAATATGAATAATCAGAGTAGACCAACTCCTCCAAGTAATGACAAAGTAGACACAGCACAGAATCCCCTGCATAAGCAAAAGGCTGAGATGTCTGAAAATGAAATCAGAATCTGGATTGCAAATAAGATCAGTGGAATGGAGGAAAGGATAGAATTAGAATTTCAAGCAGTAATCCAAAAGAAGACCCAAAAGATGTCTCAAGAACTGAATGAATTCAAAGGCAAAATGACCAAAATTTTGACACATTGAGACAAGAAGTTTCAGCCCTTAAGGATCTGAGAAATTCAGTAGAATCCCTCAGTAATAGAATGGAGCAAGCAGAAGAAAGGATTTCTGACATGGAAGACAAAGCTTTCAAATGCTCTCAAACCTCCAAAGAGCAAGAGAAATGGAAGGCAAAAACAGATCACTCTCTCAGAGAGCTTTGGGATAACTCAAAGAAAACCAATATTCACCTTACAGGGAGCAAGAGAAATGGAAGGCAAAAACAGATCACTCTCTCAGAGAGCTTTGGGATAACTCAAAGAAAACCAATATTCACCTTACAGGGATCCCTGAAAGTGATGAAGCAGCTTCACAAGACACAGAGTCTCTTATTCATGAAATTATGAAAGAGAACTTTCCAGACATGCCAAGAGATTCTGAAATTCAGATAGCAGACAGTTTAGGAACCCCAGCATGACTCAACCAGAATAAGACATCCCCCAGGCACATCATAATTAAGTTCACTAAAGCAAATATGAAGGAGAAAATTTGTAAAGCCACCAGATGCAAGAAATCTATAACCTACAAGGGGAAGAATATTAGAGTAACGGCAGATCTCTCTGATCAAAACTTTCAAGCTAGAAGAGAATGGTCATCGACTTTTAATCTCCTAAAACAAAATAACTTTCAACCCAGGATCCTGTATCCAGCCAAACTGAGTTTCACTTATGATGGAGAAATTAAATACTTTAATGACATCCATATGTTGAAGAAATTTGCTATAACTAAACCAGGTCTCCAGGATATTCTCAGACCTACCCTCCATAATGACCAGCATAATCCTCCAATGCAAAAGTAAACTCATCCAGAAACTTTTTATCAAATTCCAACTTCCACAGTGACAAAAGGATTAAAAATGTCTACTAAATTTTCTGAAGATTTATCAATATTTTCAATTAAGGTGAATGGTTTAAATAGTCCTCTAAAGAGGCATAGGTTGGCTGACTGTATACAAAAACTCAGGCCAGATATCTGCAGCAGACAAGAATCTCATCTTACCTTAAAAGAAATATTTAGACGCAAGGTTAAAATGCTCGTCTATATTCTAGGTAAATGGAAAAGAGAAAAAAGCAGGTGTTGCAATCTTATTTGCAGATACAATAGGCTTCAAACCAACCAAACTAAGGAAGGATAAAGACAGACATTTCATATTTGTTAAAGGTAATACTCAATATGATGATATTGTGATTATTAATGTTTATGCACCCAAACAGAATGCACCTCAATTTATAAGAAAAACTCTAATAGACTTGAGGAACTTGGTTTCCTCCAGGTCCATAGTAGTTGGAGATTTTAATAGTCCTTTAGCAGTGTTGGATAGATCCTCTAAGAAGAAGCTAAGTGAAGAAATTTTAAATTTAAACTTAACCATTCAACATCTGGGTTTAACAGACATCTACAGAACATTTCATCCTAATAAAATTGAATATACATTCTTCTCATCAGCCCATGGAACATACTCCAAAATTGATCACATCTTAGGACACAAGTATAACCTTAGCAGATTTAAAAGAATAGAAATTATTCCTTGCATCTTCATTGACCACCATGGAATATAAGTTGAACTCAACAATAACAGGAATCTGCATACTCATACAAAAACATGGAAGATAAATAACCTTATGCTGAAGGATAGATGGGTCATAGACGAGATTAAGAAGGAAATTACCAAATTTTTGAACAAAATGACAATGAAGACACAAATTATCAGAACCTCTGGGATACTGCAAAGGCAGTCCTAAGTGGGAAATTTATAGCACTGCAAGCCGTCCTAAAGAAAATGGAAAGAGAGGAAGTTAACATTTTAATGGGATGTCTCAAGCAACTGGAGAAGGAAGAACATTCCAACCTCAAACCCAGCAGAAGAAGAGAAATAACCAAAATTAGAGCAAAATTAAATGAAATTGAAAACAAACGAATTATAGAACATACCAATAAATCAAAAAGTTGGTTTTTTGAAAAGGTCAATAAAATAGATAAACCTTTGGTAACTTAACCAGGAAAAAAAGAGTAAAATCTCTAATTTCTTCAATCAGAAATGGTAAAGATGAAATAACAACAGACCCCTCTGGAATTCAAAAAATCCTTAATGAATACTACAAGAAACTGTACTCTCAGAAATATGAAAATCTGAAGGAAATTGACCAATACTTGGAAGCACACCACCTACCATGACTTAGCCAGAACAAAGTGGAAAGGTTGAACAGGCCTATATCAAGTTCTGAAATAGCATCAACAATACAAAATCTCTCTAAAAAGAAAAGCCTGGGACCAGATGGCTTCATGTCAGAATTCTACCAAACCTTTAAAAACGAACTAGTACCTATATTACTAAACCTCTTCCAAAATATAGAAAAGGAAGGAATACTACCCAATATATCCAAACATTACTTTGATCCCTAAACCAGGGAAAGACCCAAGAAGAAAAGAAAATTATAGACCAATATCAATAATGAATAAGGATGCAAAAATATTCAACAAGATCCTAGCAAACAGAATCCAGCAATACATAAAACAAAATATACACCATGACCAAGTAGGCTTTATCCCAGGATCGCAAAGCTGTTTCAATATATATAAATCTATATATGTAATCCAGCACATAAACAAATTAAAAAATAAAGACCATATGATGCTATTAATTGATGCAGAAAAAGCTTTTGACAATATCCAGCATCCTTTCATGATCAGAATACTTTAAAAAATTGGTAAAGAAGGGACAATTCTTTTTTTTAAATAATGTTAAATCATAATTGTGTACATTGGTACAATACTAGGGCAGAATGTGCTTCATATACAATCAGAAATATTTTGATCATACTGTTAGAGATAGCCTTCATGGCATTTTCTTGATCACTATATAAAGACATTGATACTCTACATTTAATAAGTTTCACCAGTACCCTGCTAAGATGAACCGTAGGTGTGATCCCAC
>CAUYON010085054.1:0-16514 GCA_963573935.1 Arctocebus calabarensis
GTCTCCTTCACTTTACACTTAGGACTAAATGTGGAACCCCCATTTCCTATGCCTAGGTCAATTTCTTGTGAATTTCCTAGGCCTCATTTCCATGAATGGACTGTATCCATTCATTGATACATTCATTCACCTTGCCCCCTACGGAAGGGACTGTATTCATACGTTTCCTGACCAAGAAACCCATACACCTATATATACCCTGAGACTAAAGGCCTAAAGGAGGAGATGGGGAAAGACTGGGAGAGAAACGGAGAGAGCTTCTCTCTCCCCACTAGAATTCTCTCCCTCTACCAGGAGCTTTAGTGTTTTCTGTATTCTTTTATGTAAATAAATTCTGTCTTACCAATGGGAGGTGAGGGGGGAATAATGTAATGAAGAATAATAAAATACATGTATAAAAAAAAGTCAGGGAAATTATACAGAATATACTAATGATGATCATCCTGAGGTAGTAGGTCACTAGATAATTTAAAGCATTAACTTCTCCTAGTATTTCCTACAATAATTATGTAATAAAGAATAGAATAAAATCTTTAAAACTTACATCACTGTCCTTCACTGAGAAGCACTGCTTCCCTCTTGATCTACAGACTGGAAATCAGCCCTGACTACAGGTTGTGACCTTACACAAGTCACTTATCCAAACTGGGTCTCCCACTTCACATATAAGAAGGTGGCTTAATTTTGCAGATTCCGTTGAGCTCTGATATACTTGGACATAATGAATCTCATTCTTAGTGAAGTTCTTTAAAAAAATAACAAACTGCGTGCAGGGGTTTAAATGTTGATAAATGGTCTCTTCACACCTTCTCTGTTTTCTTTGGCATATGAAGCTGTTATTTCCCTAATTCCCTTTCCACCAGACATTTGAGAAGAGATGTAGTTAACGCATTTCACCAGAAATGTGTCACATCATTGTGGAAAAATAAGTGCTACTTTAGAAGACAGTTTTTAACCAATACATTAACAAACAGACATATTTTTAAAATGCCATATGTTGGAAAAACACACCCTCGCAACACAAGCAGAAAAGAGAAACAAAAGCAAACTGTTCAGACACACTCCTGCGCCCACCCTTATTTCAGATGCTTGGCTTTTTTGTTGGGATCACCTGTTACCTATATATCTGATTAATGATAATACTGATGATAACTAGCCTTCTTTTTCCCACAGATATCCATAAGGCCATTTAACATGTTCTAACCGAGAAATACAGTAAACCATGCCAAGCAGAGGAGGTAGAGAAGAAAGAGTAGTTTATTTTCTAGAATGGCAGTGGCTGGCTCGAATGGCTCACTACCTGTCAAGGGATCCACAGTGGCAGGCAGGGAAACTGCACTAGCGAGAGCGCGTGTCCCCCACGGCCTGTGATGAGAGGCTCTCGGGCGCCCTCTGCTGTAGAGTCGGCCCCGCGTCGCTTCTGCCGGACGGGTCCCAGGCTGTGTACTGGGCTCTCTCCACACCTGCGCCTTCCTTCCATACTTGTTTTTCACAAATGTTCCTTTATCGTTATTTGTGGGGTGACATGAGGCTGAACGGTGATGTGACGCCTAAGGGGTGAAGCGTGGTAAAGGCGAGCTTGGAGGGGGCCATCGGGTGAGGCTTGGGGAGCCTGAGAGGTAAGGTACAGACTGGGAGATTGTGAAGGGGAGTCTGTGGAGTGGGAGTGGGGTGACGTGCAGTTTGAGAAGGGGCGCCTGCAGCTTGCCAGGGTGGGTGGTGGTGGGAATATACAACCTGTTGCTCGTATAGCCTCCAGAACTGAGAGCCAAATAAACCTTTTTTAAAAAAATAAATTACCAGGCAACGCCTGTGGCTCAGTGAGTAGGGCGCTGGCCCCACACACTGAGGGTGGCGGGTTCAAGCCCGGCCCCTGCCAAACTGCAACAAAAAATAGCCAGGCGTGGTGGCAGGCGCCTGTACTCCCAGCTACTCGGGAGGCTGAGGCAAGAGAATCGCCTAAGCCCAGGAGGTTGCTGTGAGCTGTGACACCACAGCACTCTACCGAGGGCGGCAAAGTGAGACTCTGTCTTTACCAAAAATAAATAAATAAATAAATAAATAAATAAATAAATAAATAAATAAATAAATACATTACCCAGCCTCAGCTATTCCTTTATATTATAGCAACACAAATGGACAGCACCTCAATCCTGAAAGTTGGCTAGCACCAGGATCATCTTTTGATACACAGTAATGATTTCTTCCAGAAATCTGCCTCTTTCCATTGAATTCACTGATGTAAATAACTGGCAACCATTTTTTCCTACAAATAAGAATCTATTATTGCAGATAATGAAGATGAGTGAACTAATAGATAGAATTTTACAAAGATAGCATTATAGAAAAAAGCAATCATCATTGAAATAAAAACCAGGGCAGCACCTGTGGCTCAAAGGAGTAGGGCACTGGCCCCATATACTGGAAGTGGTGGGTTCAAACCCAGTCCTGGTCAAAAATTGCAAAAAAAAAGAAAGAAAAACCAAATTATCAGGATAAATTATGAACCTCCTAAATTAAAACCAGATTGCTAAACTTTAGAATTAAGATAGTAACTATAGGCCAGGCACTGTAGCTCACACCTGTAATCCTGGCACCTTGGAAGGCCGAGGCAAGTGGAATGCCTGAGCCCACAGGTCTGAGACAAGCCTGAGCAAGAGAGAAACCCCACCTCTAAAAATAGCCAGGCATTGTGGCAGGTTACGGTAGTCCTAGCTACTTGGGAGGCTGAGGCAAGAGAATTGCTTGAGCCCAAGACTTTGAGGTTGCTGTGAGCTATGATGCCACAGCACTCTACCAAGGGGAAAAGTGAGACTCTGTCTCAAAAAAAACAGTAGCTACGATTTCTTAAACTTTTCTATTTCAACAACTTCAATTTTTTGGATAAAACTTCACTTGTTGCCTTTTGGTACCCTGATGAGCAAAAACAATAGACTAGATCATACATAAACAACAATCAGGAAAACAGAAAACACATTTTATAACCTTGAAAGCACTCTAGAGATAATGTGAAGGACTGTTTGCAGGAACTAAAACCCCTAGCGAAAACATGAAATGGATCACATATGGTGAATGCACAGTACAACAGGGCCATAGGCAAATTGAATAATTCATTTCAGTAAATTGACCATTTTAGCTTGAAACACCAGGGTGAAAAAACAACAAAATGGCTGTAGTTTGACCAAAAGTTTGAAATGCATAAACTCCAGGAGATGATATCAAAGGTGACTAGAATAAGTAAATATTGTTTTATATGCCAGTCCATGGCCAGACCAAATGGTGAGAGCATCAGCCACAGCCAACAATTCAGTGGAGACATAGCAAGCTCCTTTGTTGGGGTGGCCTAGATAACTATCTGTACTTATGAAGAGACCTGTTGTGCTGAGCATCCCTTACCACACTTGGTAAGGAAAGGGTCTCGCTCTGGTTGGATGGCAGCTGTACCTCATTCCTTCTTGGTAGTAATTAATTGAGTGGATCCATTGATGAACTGGACCCATTCATAATCCAAGAGATTTTTATGTCTAGACCTTCATTGGGCCAGTGGAGGCAGTGGCTCCTTGGGCAATATGCTGGGGAGTCAGAGGGGCAATCCTGAAACCATTTTTAGGAGCTGTGAGGCTCCAGCTGGGCTGAGTTTTGCTCACTCCTATATGTGTCATCTGTATTTTAGTATAAAGATCCCTGAACCACCCACAGCTGATGATTTGAGACATCTTCTGGGATCCATGACATGATTAGTACTTCTGGTCTTAAGATTACCTCGCAGCCATGGGTCATGTGCTCAGGATACACCAAGGCCCAATAACAGGCCAATAATGTGTCACAGGGGGTGCGCCTTTCAGTTGGCTCTGGGAGCTTACAGGTCCTAAAGCCTAATGCATGTCTTTGATTGTGGTGGTAATCTTTTGCCGTAAGCTCCAATAAACAAACTGGGAGGTTCCTGAGACCTATGACTAAAACAGAAAATATGAATGAGTGGGGCCAAGGGAAAAACAAACAGAGGGGGCCATTGAAAGGCCTGCAGGACATTCTGTTTGTCTAGGCCCCAATTAAAGGTAGCATCCTTGTTAGAAACCCAGTAAATGGATGCCATACATATCTCTGTGTGAGGGAAGTGAGAGCGCCAGCAGCTGAATATTCCCACCAATTGCTGGGCTTCCTTTTTATTGGTAGTGGCAGAGAGGGCAATCGACTCATCTGCAATGAGATGCTGTACTCCTTCCCAGATGATGCTCGGGAATTTTACTTAGGTATTCAATTATTTTATTGTGTTTGTGTTAATGGTCCAGCTATGTTCTTTTTTAAAATTTTTTTCCACCAGAGGATGGCATCAATTTAGTAAAAAGCCCTTCCTGTTCTGTCTCTGGGAGTAGGACTTTTTCCAAGTCATAGTCTATTCATTAATGGCCAAAAAAAAAAGTAGACAGCCTTATGGAAAGACATTAAAAGTGTAACCCAGTAAGATTAGCTCACATCACAAAGTCCCCAAACCAGAGATGTTGGCGTAGATGTGGAGAAAAGGGAACATTGCTACATTGCTGGTGGGAAGCAAACTAATACATGCCTTTTGGAAAGATGTTTGGAGAACCCTAAAAATAGACCTATTCCTCTACTGGGTATATATCTAGAAGACCAAAAATCACATTATAACAAAGATATTTGTACCAGAATGTTTATTACAGCCCAAATCATAATTGCTAAGTCACAGATAAAACCCAAGTGCCCATCAACCCATGAATGGATTAATAAGTTGTGGTATATGTACACCATGGAATATTATGCAGCCTTAAAGAAAGATGGATGTTTACCTCTTTCATGTTTACATGGATGGAGCTGGAACATATTCTTCTTAGCAAAGTATCTCAAGAATGAAATAAAAAGTATCCAATGTACTCAGCCCTACTATGAAACCAATTTAATTATAGCCCAAGAAGAAGGGGAAAGGGGAGAGTGAGGGGAGGGAATGGGGGAGAAGGAGTGGAGAGAGGGTAATTGGTGGACCACACCTACGGTGCATCTTACAAGGGTACATGTGAAATTTACTAAATGTAGAATATAAATGTCTTAACACAATAACAAAGAAAATGCCGTGAAGGCTATTTTAACCAGTTTGATGAAAATATTTCAAATTGTATATTAAACCAGCACATTGTACCCCATGATTGCATTAATGTACACAGCTATGATTTAATAAAAAAAAAAAAAAAGAAGAAGAAATGATCTTCAAACATTTCGCAGCACACCTAAGATCCTCTCACAGCAAACCAGTGACACACGGGTTGAAAATAAGTAGGCTACAGATTTTTGTCTGTATTTTGACAGTGATAAAATGAAGTGCCACAACTTTAAATAATTTATCTTAGATCACAGCACTGGTGACTGCTATAAACATATAGTGACATTTCCTTAACATAGTAGTTTCATTCATCATAATTGGCAAATACAAAGCTAGTGATATATGTATACTGATTTCATAACCATCCATTTTACTACATTTTACTATGGTTTTAATTTTTTTCTTGATTAGTTTTATGTTTTCTATGTCTATAATAAAAGCAGCCTTATTCTTTCAGATTTTATGTCCCTAATTTCAGTCTTGTGTCTACTTGCCCTGGCTGGTTTAATAAGAGTGCTGACAATGGAAATCCCTGCCTTGTCCCGGGGGGTTTATGGAGAAACACATTGTTTCCCTTATCAAAACTGATGTTAGCTTTGAGGTTGAGCCAGGTATGATCAAGTTAAGAATGTTTCATTTAAAGCATTTTTTTTTTTTTGTCTGTTTGTTTTTTTAGAGACAGCTCACAGCAACCTCCAACTCTTGGGCTTAGGCGATTCTCATGCCTCAGCCTCCTGAGCAGCTGGGACTACAGGCACCCACCACAATGCCCAGCTATTTTTTTGTTGCAGTTTGGCCAGGGCCAGGTTTGAACCAGTCACTCTCGATTTATGGGGCTGGTGCCCTACTCACTGAGCCACAGGCGCTGCCCCATTTAAAGTTTTAAATCAAGAACGTACACTGACTTGTTAACAGCTTTATTGAAACATAGTCTATATCCTGTACAATTCACCCATTTAATGTGTACATGTACAAGTCAATCAATGGCTTTTAGTATAGTCACAGAGCTGTGTAATCATGACCACAACCTAATTTTAGAATGCTTTCATCAGGCCCAATATTTTCCCAATTCCCCGCCCCACCCTTTCCTCCCAGCCCTAGGCAGCCACTAATCTGCCTTCATTTCAGTGGATCTGCCTATTCTGGGTACTTCATATAAATGGAATCACAATATGTGATATATTGTGACTGGCTTGCATTTAGTTTTTTCACTGCTTTCCCAAAACATTTGGAAATCTTCATAAGCTTCGTTTTAGATCTATTTAAAAGATGAAGTATACTGATGTATTTTTGACTATAGAACAATTCTCACATTCTTGAAATGACCTCTTTTAATTAACAAGTGAGTTGTCTTTAGTAAAAACTTATTTCAGATTTTTACACCAATATGGTGATGCATATTGTCTTTTGTGACACTTTTTGTTGGGTGCTGATAAGAATGTTATGTGTATTCCTTCCCAGCATGGATTTAGCAGCTTTTCTTCATTTAGACTCTAGAGCAATGTAAATAGCATTGGATTTATTCCCTATGAAACTATCTGCATAGAGTCAATTATGGAGAATTACCTCACTAACAACTTCATTTCTTCTATGTTAATTAGGCTTCAAATTTTCTCTCTTTTCTGAATCTGTTTTCGTAAACTTTATTCTCCCAGAAAACAATTTTAAAATATTTCAGATGTATTTACATGGGGGTTAGAATTCATTTAACCCCCATGTATGGATTCATTTAATATCTACAACTATGGCTATTTTCTCTCATTTCTTATTTCTATATGTAGTTGTGTTTTCCACTTTTTTCTTATCTAATTCACTAGAATTTATCTCCCACATTATTTATTTTTGAAGCCCTGTATCTTTTTTTTTTTTTTGCAGTTTTTGGCTGGGACTGGGTTTGAACCCAGCACCTCTGGTATATGGGGCTGGCACCCTACTCCTTTGCACCACAGGTGCCAGCCTGAAGCCCTATATCTTGGATATAAGTATAGCTTTACCATTTTTCAGTTTGCTAACTTATTTATTTCTACTTTTATTTACCTTTATTAATTCTTTATTTCCATTTTCTTTTTAGTCTTTTTATGTCCCTTAGTCATATGTTTCAATTGTCATTGTTTCATCATTAATATATGTATGTTATGTTCTCATAGTGGTATATTATTTACTGCTTTCTTCTTCACTGATGTAAGTACACAAGGCTATGCTTTACCCTCTGACTTTGCTTTCACTGTGAACCCTATGTGCTAACACAGTGTTTTCATTAACAGTATGCTCTGTTATTTTGTTTTATGAGTTGTTTAGCAAAAAGTTTCTAACTATCTATGTAATAGGACACAATAGGTACAAAGAAAATAAAATACTAGGAATATACTTAACCAAATAAATGGAAGATCTCTACAAAGAGCCCCACAAAACACAGAGTGCAAAAATTGCAGATAACACAAACGAATGTAGAAATATATTCTACTCACAGATCAGTAGAATCAACATTGTGAAAATGTCCATACTACCAAATATGATTTACAGATTCAATGAATCAAAATACATCATATTTCACAGATCCAGAAAAACTAATCCTACACTTCATTTGGAACCAGAAAAGAGCACAAATAGTCAAAACAATCTTAAATAAAATCAACAAATCTGGAAGCATCACATTACCAAAATTCAAACTATACTGCAAGGCTATCGTAACAAAACAGCACAATAAATAGAGAGACTAGCCAATAGAACAGAACAGAGAACCCAGATAGAAAACCACCTACCTACAACCACCTGATTTTTGACAAAGCAGACAACAGTGCATCCTGGGAAGAAGAAACCCAATTCAAAAAATGGTGCTTGGAAAACTGGGTAGCCACATGCAGAAAAATGAAACAAGATCTGTATTTCTCACCTCTCACAATTAATTCAAGATGAATAAAAGACTTAAATGTAAGGTATGAAACCATAAGAATTCCAGAATAACATGTAGGAAAAACTCATCTAGATATCAGCCTAGGTAAGGAATATGTGGCTAATCCCCCAATGGCAATTATAGCAACAATACACTTTTGGTGGGAGTGCAAATTAGGACAACCTTTATGGAAAACAGTGTGGAGATTCTTCAAAGAGCTGAAAGTAGACTACCACTTGATTCATCAATCCCACTACTAGGCAGATACCCCGAAGGAAAAGAAGTAATTTTATCAATTGCAAAGATGTGGAATCAACCCAAGTGTCCATCGATTCATAAGTGGATTAACAAAATGTGGTATGTGTACCCATGAAATAATACTCAGCCATTGAAAAGGATTTGGATGGAACTGGAGACCATTATCCTAAGCAAAGTATCTAAAGAAGAAGCACTTCATATACTCACTATTAAATTAGAATGGACCAATGGGCACACATTTGCACAGAGAGAAGTAAAACTCATTGAAAATCAAGAAGGGAGGAGGAAAAGGACAGGATGGGTGAAAACATACCTAAGAGGGACAATGAACACTATCTGGGTGGTGGGCAACGTATAAGCTCTGACTCAAGATTACAAAAGCAATCTATGAAACCAAAAACATTTGTGCCCTCATGACACTTTGAAATAAAAAATGTAATAAATAAACTGGAAATTCAAGAAGAAATAAAGAACAGTACAGACAAAGGTCAATGTTGGTAACACATGCTCAACTGACAGCAGTAGGCAGAACCAGAGATTGATGGGAACAAACAAGGGCATGTGTGCATATTTTTAAAAAGAAAGAATGAATGAGAAACACACAGGAGTCATCCTAAGACTTAACCTCATTTAACATCCTCCATTTAGAAGATAAGAAAATTGAGGTTCACAACAGCCAAAAATGCTGTTGGGCCAAATCAAGTTAGTAGCAGAGACAGACTTAAACTCAGATTTCTTGAATAAAATATTTTCTGTCATACCAAACAGTCTCACTAATAACAAACATTCTAATTTGGTGAAATGGGTCTTAGAAACTTTCCTAGAGAATCCTTTATTGGAATTGAAATTCAGCCTGTATCCAAAAGTCTAACAATTAAGTTCATGAACTTGCCACTGTACACTTACATTGGCAGCACTGTACAAACAACTCAGTAAGGTTTCATAACCTTGGTATATCAGTGTCTCATAGCTGTGTTCAAGTCAACATGTGGCAGTGCTTTGCTGAGTAGAGTTAGTTGTTTTTATGTGCCACTGCAAAGATGTCAGAGCTTAAATTAGAACAAAAACAAACATAATTTCTAATAAACTTATGGTTAAACTTGGCAAGAATGAAAGTGAAATCAGGGACATATTAGTCCCAGTTTATGTAGGTAATACCATGAAGGGTACAGCAGTGTACACATGGATTAAATGTTTTTCTAAAGGGAGAAAAACCATCACTGAGGAAGAGAAGTCAGGGCAGCCAGTAACAAGCAGAACTGAGGAAAATAGTTCAAAAGTTCGTCAAATTATGCATTAAAATCATCAACTGACTATGAGAAGCATAGAAGACCAAGTAAACATCAATTGAAAAACAATTAGAAAAATCTTAACTGAAAATCTTGGTCAACTACTCATGGCTCTTGCATTATAACAATACACCAGCTCACTGTCTGTGGGGGTGTTTCTAACCAGTGAATAAATGACTGTATTAGAACACCCTCCCTACTCACTGCACCTGGCCCCCAGTGATTTTTTTCTTTACCCAAAGATAAAGGAAATATTGAAAGGAAGACATTTTGATGGCATTCAGGAATGCAGGGTAACATGTTGATAGCTTCAATGGCCATTCCAGAAAAAGAGTTCCAAAATTGCTGTGAAGTGTGGACTAGACACTGGCATTGGTGCATAGCTTCCCAAGGAGTTTCAAAGGGGACCATAGCATATTCAGAAATGAGATATGCAGCATTTTTTTCTACGGTAAGTTCACTAACTTAATCATAGGCACCATATGCAATAGGATTTCCCAGGAAAAAACCACCAACCACTACCTAAAATATAGTGACATAAAGCGCAATTCAGGTAGGCATGTCTACAGGGAAGTCTTTTTCAATTACTCAGTTTCAGAAAAGCTATACTTTGCAAATCTCACATTGACCTTGGTAACTACACTATAATAACCTAAATGTCAATACATTGTTCAATGCCCTCACCAAAACCCATAGCCACAATGACATCTGGTGAATTTAGGTAAGCAAATTAAATCCTGATCCTAATTAAAATGTCCCTTCTGTCAGTTTGAAAATAAATTCACATCCATTCTGTCCCCTTCTCAGCACTTGTTTCTCTGAATTGAAAGTTCTTAATCACGTCAGTTTGTTCTTCTGTTCTATCAATTTCCCTTGATCACTTTCTGCCATTCATTGATCTTAATTTTTTCATTCATTCAGTACTCACTCATGTTCAATTGATAACTCTTCGTTTTTTCTTACCCAGGCTAGTGTGCCATGGCATCAGCCTAGCTCAAAGCAACTTCAACCTCTTAGACTCAAGCAATCCTCCCAATTAGCTAGGACTACAGGCATCTGCCATGATGCCCTTTAGTAGAGATGGGGTCTTGCTCTTGCTCAGGTTGGTCTGGAACTCCTTAGCTCAAGCAATCCTCCTGTCTTGGCCTCCTAGAGTGCTAGGATTACAGACATGAGCCACCATGCCTGGCCTTTGTTAAATTAATAATTCTTGGGAACCTAATTTATTACAGTATTATGCTTGGTGCTGTGGGAAAATACAAAGATAGATAACACACAATCTTTGCCTTCAAATCTTTTACTTTAGTGTAGAAGATGTGAACTGTTCAGAAGTAATACTGATACTGAAAGAAAGTGATCAGTGCAGAAGAAGAGCCATGAGGCAGAGGATATTATTTCCAAAGGGAATAATAGAATGAGAGGTGGAATTGCAGAAACCAAAGAAGGCTCTGAGAAATCTGTCACTGGGACTTGAGGACTAGAACGCACTGAAATGGTGGTGGGTAGGCATACGTGTACACACATATGCACACACACACATCCCCCTTGGCCTTTTCTCCCCAGAAGACCCACTTTATGGCAAACCCTGATTTTTGCCCTGATATATGCCTGCAATATCCAAATGCACTATTTGTTTCCTATAACCAGAGACAGGAAGGATTATAGTCATCTGAAGGTGTGGGGACATTACAATCAATCTTGTGTCTGCACATTTCTTCACCCACCTGATGGTTCCATGCCTCTGGGAATGTGGTCCAGCCAGTGGGACTCTGGATATGGGTGGCTGAGTTGATCTTTTTCGTGTATTTGTTCCTTCGGTCTGAATCCTTCTGGAGCCCATTTGACAGTTGTCTTCACCTTCCTCTCTGGTTCTTAGTGACCAGAGGAATGCCTCACACACGCAGGATGCCCAGTGAATAAAAGCTCCCCCATTCTACAGTACTATAAAACAAGGAATTTTTTATAAAACACCCCCTTAAGAAATCATCTATCTATAAGGTGGTCTGAGGTCTACATTTTGGCTAACCAAATATCCCCCCATCCTTTATCTCTCTGGACGTATTGCAGGCTCAAAGGACACTAATTACAAAGAGGAGTGTTTGGATCCATCAGAAACAAGAGCTTAATTATCAAGAAAGACTCACAAACAGAGGAAAAAGTAGCACTCCATGAAAAATTAAAGATTGAACAAAAAAACTGGCCATAATCAGACAACTGTCTGAACTCTTTTGTGGCTTAGGGCTCAAGTAACACCAAAAAGGGAGGAGGCTACACATCGTGAGAGACAAAGCAAGTTGGAGCCTTGTTTAGAGAGCTCTGTATGCACCACTAAATATTTTACATTTTATTCAGTAGGAATGTGGGAGCCACTAAAGGATTTTAATCAAGAGAGTTAGGTTATCAGATTAGATAGTAGATTTACTATTTAGTAGCATTGTCCTTCAGAAAAATAGAATATGTGGTTAGCCACATTGTGGCAGGTGCCTGTAGTCCCAGCTACTTGGGAGGCTGAGGCAAGAGAATCACCTGAGCCCAAGAGTTTGAAGTTGCTGTGAGCTATGACAGCACTGCATCTACAGAGGGTGACAAAGTGAGACTCTGTCTCAAAAAAAAAAAAAATTATAAGTCCCAGTGCAGTGACTCATGCCTGTAATTCTAGCACTCTGGGAGGCTGAAGTGGGTGGACTGCCTGAGATCAGGAGTTCGAGACCAGCCTGAGCCAAAGCAAGACCTTGTCTCTAAAAATAGCTGGGTGTTGTGGTGGGTACCTGTAGAATACCCACCACAACACCCACTGTGGTGGGTACTCAGCTTGGGAGGCCGAGGCAAGGAAATCCCTTAAGCCCAAGAGTTGGAGATTGCTGTGAGCTGTGATGCCATGGCACTCTACCGAGGGTAACATAGTGAGACTCTGTCTCAAAAAAAAGAAAAAGAAAAATAGGTTGCGTTGAAGGCATATTAGAATGACAACAGAAAGATAACTTTGAAGGTTTTTGAAGTGTTCGTGCTTCAGATTTCTCCTCCTCTGAGAGAGCGACAGTGGCCTGTGCTCGGACAGTAGCAGTAGGAAATGGAAACAAGTGGCCAGAGACGAGAGATGCTAAGACTTCCAGGGGAAAGGCGAGGGTAACTGAGCACTGAGACAGGGTATACAGGAAAAGGGCCATTTTAGAAAATATTCAAATATAGCTGGTTATATAGGACTGGTGCTTGTAGTCTGTTTAAATTACATTTCCAGAAAATCCCTCCCTTGCCCATGACTGGGTTAGGACTGGCTGCAGGAAAACTCTGTATGAAGATGATATAGTTAGAGGCAGTAAAGGGTCCTTGTTTTCCCCACTCCATGTCCATCTCTTCCTGACTACTTGTCCTGCTGACCAACGGCAAGCCCAGGCCTGATGGGCAGAAGCAGAAGCCGTGAGAAGCCAGCAATGTCCCCTTGACTTCCGCACTGACCCCGTTTACGGCTCCATCTCAGGAGCTTCTGTGCCTATTACACTCGGTCAGTGTCAAAATCTATAGACTCCGTCATCGCACATGTTTATTTGTTTCTCTTTTCATTCCCACGGCCACTACCCTGCCTCTTATATCTCATCAAAAATATCACAAAAACTTCCCTACCTCTCGTTTAACTGCAATTGTTACAGTGGTCTTTATAGAACATAAATCTGATAACGCCCGTTCTGCTGAAAACCCCCCAGTTGGATTCCACTGCCTACTGGAAGAAACTTCAAATGACATAAAATGCCCACGATGACTTGGTACCTTCTCTCCATCCACCCATTAACTCTCTTTCACTCTTTGATCTCCAACAACATTAAAATATCCTTCCTCTGTGCCTCTCTCATGCCTGAAATGCCATCCATCTTCCTGGATGTCCTTCCATCTTCTTCCCCTGATAGAATTCTTCCCCTTACAAAATTCAACTCTTTATTCAAGGCTCTTGTGAAATATTTTCTTTTTATGAACTCCAACACAGACTGAAGAGATACTTTTTCTGAGGTTTCCACTGTACTTAATACATAGTTAAAATCAAACCCTTGCTATTTCGTTTAAATTTTTATGTCTGCAAAGACTGAATTTTTCTGAAGACAGGGGGCAATGTATGTCATTGCTAGAATTCTATTATTGCTGGGATCTAGCATGGTCCTAGGACTGAGTAGCCCTCAAATGTGTACTTAATTAAAATCATGACAGACATGAAATCATGTAAATCAATATGCACCCTGCCTAGGGATTTGTATCCTAGTTGAGAACTATTACATACTATGTTTTCTTTTTAATCAACAAAACATCAAAATTGGCTTGGTGCCCGTAGTACAGTGGTTTCAGCACCAGTCACATACACCAAGGGTGGCAGGTTCGAACCTGGCCCCAGCCAGCTAAACAACAACGCCAACTGCAACGAAAAAAAATGACCATGCATTGTGACGGGTGCCTGTGGTCTCAGCTTCTTGAGTGGCTGAGACAAGAGAATCGCTTGAGCCCAGGAGTCTGAGGTTGCTGTAAGCTGTGACGCCACAGCACTCTACCAAGGGTGACATGGTGAGACTCTTTCTCAAAAAAAAATAAAAAAAATAAAAATTGGATAATACTAAAGGGTGATAGTGGGATAAGGATTAACTCTGAAAGAAGAGCATAGGCACAAATGCTCTCAGTTTATAAAATAAAGGAAGTCACTATAGGTTTTGTGAATGAAGATAATGATATTTGAAGTTGACATTAAAGATTAGTAGACTTCAGATAGACAGAGGAGGAAGCCATGGCAGCACTGACTCCAGTCACTGTCTTTAGGACTGAGGATTCACATGCAGCAGGTGAGGTGAACGAGTTCCAGGATGGTCACGGGCAACATGCAAAACAAATGTAATTAAAAGAAAATATAAAAAATAAAAAAAATAAAGAAAAGAAAATCCTCAGCTGTGGAATGGAGACAGCAAACCAAGAACCTAGGAGACTTTTGCACACAGTAACACTTTGACATTGTTTACTGAAAATATATATGAATTTTTTAAAAATGAGATAGGAAAGGAAAAAAACTTACCCGCTGAGAGCTCAAATAATCAAAACTTTTTTTTTACTGTATTGCTATTTATTACTATTGCTTGTCAAAGTCCTAGGGACTGCGTAGGTGGCAGAGGATTTGCTGTCCTTGTATTTTTTCAAAGAGCATTGACGCTGTGCCCAACTGGTGCAACTGTGTGCTGGGTGCTCCGTCACACAGGCGAAGCATGGTCCCTGCTCTGTGAGCTGACCTACCATCCTGGATAAATACATTCTTTATAAAACAATAAAATAAAAACAAGGTTCAGTGCCTAAGAAAAAGCTTTGAAATGCAAGGGTGTAATTTCAGCTTTGGAAATCATTTCTGAAACCAGAAATATGAATTTTAATTGACATTCATCTGATCTTCACAACACACTTGCTAAGATAAACTCATACTAATTTCAAGTCTTTACCTACAGCAAGGACATTCAGAGTCTCCAGGGTGTGACTCCAGCCCCAGATACAGATTTCCATGTAGAACAAATGTAACATGATTATAGAAAGAAATCCCTCATAGAGATTTGACAGCTTGAAGGAGCCAAAGAGCAGAAAGAGCTTTAGAGAACTAACATGGAGAAAAATACCCCCTGGAACTCAAATTTCACTTCTGAACAATATGGGGAGAGGAAGGAGGGGAACCACCAGGAAAATGAATGGATGGTATAATACCCCTTTGTCCTTTTCAACAAAATCAGTATAAGTTAATTGATATTATTTTGTTTCCTTTTAGCATAGGTAAGCAGAGCTATGTTAAATTACCTATCAACCTGTACTCTATAAATCCACAGAAGCCGACATCAGATATCATTTACAGGTAATGCCTCACAAAACTGAACAAGAGATTGACAAGCAATAGATATTGGTGTAGAGTAGTCCTAATTCATGAAATAGTACTCACTTCCCAGTTTTGCATGTGGATGAAGTGAATAAGTTTTTAATTCTGATGAATATTTATTTTAAAAAGAGTTCAAAAACTCAAAGATGGATATATTTTCTTTTTTTTTTTTTTTTGTAGTTTTTGGCCGGGGCCAGGTTCGAACCCGCCACCTCCAGTATATGGGGCCAGGGCCCTACTCTTTGAGCCACAGGCGCTGCCCCTCTCTTCTGTTTTTTGTTTTTTTTTGTTTGTTTGTTTGTTTGTTTGTTTGTAGAGACAGAGTCTCACTTTTATCGCCCTGGGTAGAGTGCCGTGGCATCACACTGCTCACAGCAACCTCCAGCTCCTGGGCTCAAGCGATTCTCTTGCCTCAGCCTCCCGAGTAGCTGGGACTACAGGCGCCCGCCACAGTACCCGGCTATTTTTTTTGTTTTTTGCAGTTTGGCCAAGGCAGGGCTTGAACCCGCCACCTTCGGTATATGGGGCCGGCGCCCTACTCGCTGAGCCACAGGGGCCGCCCTTAACTACTTTCAATACAATATTGGCTGTGGGTTTGCTGTAGATGGCCTCTATCAATTTAAGAAATGTCCCCTCTATTCCCATTTTCGTTAGTGTTCTGATCATGAAGGGATGCTGGATATTGTCGAAGGCTTTTTCTGCTTCAATTGAGAGAATTATGTGGTCTTTATTTTTTAATTTGTTTATGTGCTGGATTACATTAATCGATTTACGTGTATTGGACCAGCCTTGAGATCCTGGGATAAAGCCAACTTGGTCATGATGTATAATTTGTTTGATGAATTGCTGAATTCTGTTTGCTAGGATCTTATTAAATATTTTTGCATCTATATTCATTAGTGATATTGGTCGAGAATTTTCTTTTCTTGGTAGGTCTTTTCCTGGTTTGGGGATCAAGGTGATATTTGCTTCATAGTATGTGTTGGGTAGTAGTCCGTCTTTTTCAATATTTTGGAAGAGGTTCAGCAATATAGGTACTAGTTCTTCTTTAAAGGTTTGGTAGAATTCTGATGT
>CAUYON010085055.1:0-27677 GCA_963573935.1 Arctocebus calabarensis
GAGAATCGCCTAAGCCCAGGAGTTGGAGGTTGCCGTGAGCTGTGATGCCACAGCACTCTACCGAAGGCAATAAATTGAGACTCTGTCTCTACAAAAATACAAAAAATTTTAAAACATTGATAAACAGGGCGGTGCCTGTGGCTCAAAGGGGTAGGGCACCGGCCCCATATGCAGGAAGTGGTGGATTCAAACCTAGCCCTGGCCAAAAACTGCAAAAAAAAAAAAAAAAGATTGAAAAGCACTGGCTTGGAGCCAGATAGCTAAGGAATAGAATGACATCGTACTGACTTTCCTTTTTTGTAGGTTAGACCCTTCCCCCTCCTGCAAAAGGGGTAATATATAGCACAGTGAGCTCCTGGGTCCCCTGAACACCATGGATTTAACTTTTAGCTGTAGAAGGGAAGAATGAAGCTCACTGTATTACTATGAATTCTCTTGGTGTTGTGACTATAAGAAGCAGAAAGTAGGGAAAGCATCAGATGCTTAGGGACGGCCTTTGAGTCTTAGTATAATGAGGTATTTGGAAAAATTATTTTCTAATTCTAGATTTGTTTCTATGGCAGCACAATGTGACAGAACAGAAAATATGGTCAACTGATATGAAATAACAAGGAAAGCAAAGGGAGTGTGATTTACTTTGTAGAAATTAGTTTTTTCCATGTATCTTGAGCATCTCTTTAAAAGGTGCTCTTTGAATCGCAGAAATACATTCTAGTCTGGGGCTAATTTTTTTGTGGATAGAATGCATTTGTTATTTCAGATACACAGATGCCCTGAAATAGTGACTTCGATTGCCAGAAGTAGATAAGAAAAATAAAGTACTAGAGTTAGCTAATTGACTTAGCCTTGTAGGCAGAGTTTGACCAGTTGTGGAAAAGGTTAGTTACAACAATATCGTGGAATGTTAGGTGCACGTCACATACTCACATTGCAGGAATTGGATCATATGACTTAAAAAATCATGTTTACATTCAGTTTTTGTTGAGCATGTGATTTTGGTGTTTTGAGTGAGCACCTGGATATAGTCACTGTTTCTGTTTTCACATTTTTGAGACACCAGTGGGATTATAAATAGTGAGTTAAAAACTCAAATACTTAGTTTTTTACATAACTTTAACTTTTAATAAATTCAGACATTTGGCCAGGTGCAGTGGCTCACACCTATAATACCAGCACTCTGTGAGGCTCCCATCCCCGAGGAGGGAGGATTGCCTGAGCACAGGAGTTTGAGACCATCCTGAGTAAGAGCAAGATCTTGTCTCTAAAAATAGGCAGGCATTGCGCCAGTGCCTGTAGTCCCAGCTACTCGGGAAGCTGAGGCAAGGATCACTTGTGCCCAAGAGTTTGAGGTTGCTGTGAGTTATGACAGCATAGCACTCTACAGAGAAAGACTGTATCTCAAAAAATTTAAAAAAACTTCATATACTTATCTTATGCCTGCCTCAATTACTTTGCCCAACAAATAGCCTAAAAATTCAACTTACCTAAGAAAGTGGAAGAGAGAGGCCTAAAATTGGTAAGACAGTCCTGTGTTGAACTGGGTGCTCCTTGGTACTGGGCTCTCAGCTCAGCTGTATTGGTTTTTACTCCAGAACCTTGGTCAAGTTATTTAACATTTGGTCAAATTATCTAACATTTGAGACACAGGTTTCTCACTTCTAAAATGGGAACAGGAGGCTGGGTACGATAGCTCACGCCTGTAATCCCAGCACTTGGGAGGCCCAGGCGGGTGGACTGCCGGAAGTCACAGGTTCGAGACCAGCCTGAGCCAGAGCGAGACCCTATCTCTAAAAATAGCTGGGCGTTGTGGCAGGTGCCTGTAGTTTCAGCTGCTTGGGAGGCTGAGGCAAGAGACTTGTTTAAGCCCAGGTGTTTGAGGTTGCTGTGAGGCCATGGCACTCTACCAAGGGTAACAAGTGAGACTCTATCTCAAAAATAAAATAAAATGGGAACAGGAATAGTACCTGTTCCTTTGAGATTGTTGAGGGGATTATTACATGAGAGACATGTAATAAAATAACATGCTATGAAAATACAGTGTTTAGTTAGTAAAATACCTGCTACTATCGTATGTTATTATTAACTACTCCATTTACTCAATTGGCTCTACCAATGGTTATACTTCTGTCAACATTTATTGTAGTTGAAATGCAGCATTTCACTGATTCAGATTTTATGGAACCTTACCTTTAGATTGTCCTCTACTACCAGTATGAATGTCCTTAAGAGTGAGGCAGGAGTGCAAAGATGGGTTAGTGGTAATGACTGCAGGTATCTCAATGTGATTAGTTATGAGGATCTGTTGATTGCAAGAAGCCTTAATGGGGGCCTTTTACCTGAGACGTTACCCCGGTGGAAGGGTGGGGCTGGAGCAGCAATCCATGCTCTGTACTCGGTCATTATTGCAGTGGGAACAGTCTAGCAGGCTGCTCACAGTTGAACCCCTCACTGCCTTTTGGATGGGATGATGAAGAGAACCATGATATAGGGTTGCAAAAGGGGAATGTCAAGGCAAGGTTGGGCGTTATGTTTTACTTCACAGCATTAAAAAAATGAGTACAGAGTTTAGCCTTGTCTAGGGGACAGATACTGGACAGAGGCCAGAGCCTGGTAGTGGTAGGAGCTGAACTTTTTCAGCACCCATTGGAGGGAATGGGCTGCTGCTGCCAGTTTGCTTTTTGGAGCCATCTGGGTCTTGAAATCCCATCTTAGGAAACAGAAAGTTGCCTCCAATGGCTGGGTTTATCTTTGCCTGTTGTAGAGACAAAGATAAACCTGTTGAGGACAGGTTTTAGGGATAGTTCAAAATTTTTCTTTGGGCTAATTGTATGACGGGGGGATGCCCTCTTGGGCAGCATCATGTAAGTCTCCTGGATCAGGGGTTTGTCTGTATTTCCATTGTTTAACATTGGGGAACAGAATCAAAGCCTTGGGCATCTGGACATACTACTTTCTATTTTCATTTATTTGTTACAGTGGTTGCCTTCATTGGGATGCAGGTGAAAAAGATAACTTTGTATATTCTGATGTAGATGTCTTTTTAAAAAATAGATACACACAAGTTACAGAAGAGGGAAATATCAGTGCAGTCTAGTTAAAGTGCTAGTCTTTTCTGTCTATTTAAGGTGATGCCTGATATTGTCATGTTACAGAGGCGGATGCCCCAAACCTTCCGTGACCCTGCAACTGCTCCCCTGAGAAAACTTTCTGTTGACTTGATAAAAACATATAAGCATATTAATGAGGTAAGACTACTGATTTGTTGTTAATAGTATCTATCTTACAAAACATTTGTGGTGGGGGAGTTATTTTGTGACCTATTTAAACATCCTAAACTTCTCCCCCGTCCAGTGATTGCCATATTGATGATGATTATAAGTTAGTGATTTAGAGATAATATAATTACAACTATGTAAAAGAAAAGATACATTAGTAAAGATTGCAAATATAAAGGCAATTGTGGATAACTCCTTTTTCCCATTACATTTAGTATGCTGAGTTATTATTTTTATAACAACTCTTACCCAAAATAAGAAAGAGGGAGAATGACTCTCTAAAAGTACGTGTATGCTAGAATTTTGCTTAAATTTTCATGTATCTGTTTCTACCATTGCTGTGGATGTCAGGAAGCTCTAAGATATGTGTATATTTAATACTCAGTTACATGCATTTGGCCTTGTTTTTTTTTTAAATCTATATTTCTATGATTTTATTGTCTTTTAAAGTTTTATGTGTATTCCTCTATGCAAAAACTTTTTTGGTAAAAGTAAATAAGATAAAAAACAAACACCATGATTCAAATTAATTGTCTTCTAATTTAGCACTTTGACACGATAATTGATGTTTCTGGAGTCTTGGACCTTAGGATGTGTTGCCATTTGCTTCTGGCCTGAAGTCCAGCTCCGTAATTATTAAATGAGCTTTCTTTTCTCTTCTAACGAGAGCCATGCATCCTTTCACATGAAGGGCTTATCCGCTACCAGCTTCAGAGCCACTTAACTCTCAAAAGATGTTGTTAGCTTTGTGTAAATCTTACAGTATTTCAACGTTTAATGCCAGTATTATTATATTGCTGTGAGAATGTACCAAAAGAAAACTAGAATGAACTCAATGAGGAACATTTCTGAGTTAGATTTTTTTGTACCCTGTTATGTAGTATAAAAAATGTTTCAGAATAGCTTGTGATTATCTGATTATCTGATAAATTGTTGCTAACCATGTATTAATGTTTGTTACTATCTGATACATTGTTGTTAAGCTATATTTAAACTGTACTTAACAGTAGCTTTGTTGGCTGGCTTAGGCTCCATGGCTCACACTTGTAATCCCAGCACTCTGGGAGGTTGAGGTGGGTGGATTACCTGAGCTCAGGAGTTCAAGACCAGCCTGAGCAAAAGAGCAAGACTCTGTCTCTAAAAAAACAAAAAAACAATGAAATAGCTAGTTGTAGCAGGCACCTGTAGTCCCAGCTACTGGAGAGGCTGAGGCAAGAGAATTTGCTTGAGACTAACCCAAGAGTTTGAGGTTGCTGTGAGCTCTTGACACCACGATGCTCAACCTCAGGGCAACTGAATGAAACTCTGTCTCAATAAAACAAAAACAAGAAAAAACCCCGGTAGTTTTGTTGAAGCTTGTTTTTTAAATGTCCTGCCACTTATAAACCAGACTTTTTTTGATATTATTCTATGGGGTGTAATAACAGAGTTTTCTCAAAGTTAGTTGCCAATTACTCACCTGTTTCCTGGTTCACCTATTATTATTATTTTTATTTTATTTTTTTTTTTTTTAACACCAGTCTTAGAAACTGTTATGAGAAAAACAGGTATAAAAAAATTTATCAGTTTGTGATTGACTGTAGGCTTTTTTGGTCTTTGGCAGGGGAAGGGAAGGGACTTGCCTGTTTTTCATTAGTTGTTGTAGTCTAATAGGCTTAAAAACTGGGCATGTCTCTAAGGACCTTTTAGTAAAATATGAGTTCATCTGTATTTAAACTTATTTTAAAAATATTTTGCCATAAGATCAGATAGAAAGTTGAGATTGACTAGATGGGACCAAGAAGGAGCTTGAACTTGAGGGGGGTAAAAATGTTACTATTTTGTTTGGCGTTTGTTGCTTATATAAGTGTATACATTTGTCAGAATTCCTCATGTTGTGCTCTTTAAGAACTGTGCCCAACTCACTGTATATAAATTATACCTTGATTTAACAAATAAATGTAGACAAGGTCATTTTCTCTTTTAAATGGTATATGGGATACTTTGGACAAGTCACTTAACATCTATTTATTAGGTACATAAACAGTATAACTATCAGGTGGTTTTCACATTTTTTCACTGTTTCTATCGGTGTATTTTTTAACTGAAATACTGACTATAGAAAACTTATTTAATTCTTGTTAGGAAGAATCAAAATTCATTAATTTCCAACTGTTAAGTTTGTCTCAGTGTACTCTTGATACATGCCTTCTCCTTCATATAATGATTTAAGGTATGTAGTCAACACTTATATATTCTCATTTCAGGTTTACTATGCAAAAAAGAAACGAAGACACCAACAGGGCCAGGGAGACGATTCCAGTCATAAGAAGGAGCGGAAGGTTTACAATGATGGTTATGATGATGATAACTATGATTATATTGTAAAAAACGGAGAAAAGTGGATGGATCGTTACGAAATAGACTCCTTGATAGGCAAAGGTTCCTTTGGACAGGTAATTTAATGGAAAATACTAAATTCCATTAATTAGAAGGAATTGCTTAGTGAATTATGTTGTTAAATTCTTTTTTCAGTAGTATATTTGTTATATTTGTAAATAGCTCTAAACAAATGAAGATGTAAGTATATGGATTATCATAGTTCTGAAAGAAAGTAAAATTGTAACAGGTATAACAACTTTTTTTAAGCTAGGTTTCATGGTGTACACCTGTAGTTCCAGCTACACAGGAGACTGAGGCAGGAGGATTGCTTGGGTTTGACGCTGCCCCTCGGAGCTGTGATCTCACCTGCGCATAGCTAGTGCACTCCAGCCTGGGCAACATAGCCATACCCTGTCTCTATTTAAAAAAAAAAAAAAAGCACCCTCTTTTCAACTTTTTATTTTGAACTTTTTATGTCTATCAAGTGGTTAATTTTATCACTAATAGGTATGATATGAGCTTTATTTATATAGCCTATGGATGATTCTTTATTATGTATGCTAGAGATATTTACCTTCCTGTTGGATAGACCACTTCAAAGAGAAAAGAATTACCAGCTTTAAGCAGCACAGCAGGAGCCCTCTCAGGGCTTAGAGGGTCTGGCTTTGTGCCTTTGGTTTTTCTCCCACCTTGTGTTTTAAGTATGTTGGGTTTCTTAAGTGGGCATAAGGGTTCCTTCTTCCAGTTCTGAGCACCAGGTAATTCTGTTGGAAAGCACCAGCCAGGCAGCGTCTACCAGGAAGGGACTTTAGTGGATCTGGTGTTTTCTTTTCATTCTTGATCTCTTCTGTACACCTACAACTTAACCCTCCCCAACTGCTCACCTAGCCCCATCACCAAGCCTTAAAAATGTTCATCTCTTGTATTAGTCATGCACAGATCAATAGCTCTCAGTTCTTCCCCCTCTTACTTTTAGGAAGTCTTTCTCTGGTTGTGGTTCCCCCAGCTGTTCCCACTTCACAGAGCTCTTCGTTTGAGGTATGATGTACTCTTAATCCCAGTCTCCTCTGCCTTGTAATCCTTGCGGATTGAGTGAGTTATTAACCTGCAGTCCAAATACTTCTTTTGACTTTTCCGTGATGAGGATAGAATGGGAGTTAAAATGACTTTGAATTACCACCACCCCTTTTTTTGATTTTTTTAAATTGTGGAACCTGCATGTGCTTGCTTCTCTGTTCATAGCTAAGAGAAAGCCAAATATGTCTCTTTTTAACCTGTGAGAAAAATTTGTCATGTTTCAAGTGTTTCTGCTTAGAACAGAAAATACACTGTAGGCCCTTAGCAGCCACTGGTCTAAACCCAGAAAAGATGTAAGCTGTTAAATATGTAAGCTGGTAGGAACTAATGAGTTACAAGACTTCTACTACTTTGTGGCCCTGCCAGGTGCTCGTGTCACATACGTGACATGTCTGCTCCTTCCCATGTTTGGAAGGAAGTTCGTTAATTAATTTTACATAATCCAGGGCATTCTTCCTTAAATTAGACATCTTTTCCTTCTGAGTCAGGGGTTTCTCAGGGTTTTGGAGCCCTCTTTATGAAGGTATTCCTGTTTTATCAGAAGCAGCTTCTGCTTCTGTGTCTGTCTTTTAAGGAAAGGCATTTCTGAGGCCTACCTCTTAATCAAGGGTATGAACACCTTATATCTGGAGATTGCTATCTTCTTGAATTGCACCATTATTGGGGCGTTTGCTCTCAACAAGACATTTTTCAACCCTTTTTGACATCTGCCATGAAAATTGTGGCCACACAGACTGCTCCCTAAGCCTTGTTGCACCTGATCATCAATCTTTCTATTTATATTTTACTCCTACCCTTCACCTCAATATTTTTATGCATTAATTCTGCACAACAGGTGAGCATAGAAAACCTGTGAAGATCATAGGCCTTTTTGACATTGAACTCCTTTTTCATGAGGTCACACTGATGCCTCCAATCTGGGCTGAAGTGTTAATATAATGTCAATTTTCAGGTTCAAAGCTTATCACTCACCAGAATAACATCTTCCATATTGATTTGCTCAAAATTTTTCTGAATTCTTTGCCAGATTTTTGCCAAATTAGGTATGTCTCCCTTTTTTCAGTCAGTAGCGATCAATCCTGATTGCACACTGAAATTTCCTAGGGAGCTTTACAAAAACAAAAAAGAACTGATGCCTAGGCTCCAAACCAAATTCTGGACATTGATATTTAAAAAAACTCTCTATTGAATTTGTAATTCAGGATCAAACACCATTGCCTTAGCATTTAGCCAGTTAACTATTCACCAAATGAGTAAATACTTGGGGGCCCCTTTGAGGGAATGGCCTTTGTCCTGGAGACCATTGCAATCTGGCCACTGAACTGCTAGATTCAGTCAAACAGAAGAATGTCAAACTGTTCGTCAGCTATTTACATGGGAAGCCTCTGACATAAGAGAGATACAGTATCTTTTAGAATTGGGTAAAACCAGAGATACTGTATTTTTTGCTCCAAATTTGATTTCAGTTGAACAGTTTATATAATCTGTTATTCAAATACATTGAGTGTTGGTTGATGTAGATCTTGAAACATATATTCATTCCATCCTCTTCCTTTAATCCAGTGGTTTTCGTCCTTCTCATTGGAATCATTTGGAGTTCCACCCCTATCCTCAGACTTTTGAATATGCTAGAAAATGTATCAAACTATTATTTATCCAAACTATATTATAAATATAATTTCTATTAAATGAATTATTAATGATTGTCTCTGGTAAATAGGAGATAATTGTATTATGTATGGATTTTCTAATATTTATGTACATTTTTTTAATAGTGTGGAACTGTTTACAAATAGTAAAAATTACAATGAGAGATGTGGGTGCTGATGTGTACTAAGGAACACCCCGTGTTCCTTAGCAGTAATTCTCATTTTAAAACTGTCATAATTATGGCAGTTAACTTAGATTTACTAGGAAAGTGGAACTGCTCTGATAATTTGTAATTGATTTTTTTTAATGTGTAAACAAGTTTTTCTTTTATACATCTATATGTTTTATGTATGAAAATCTAATTATAAGTTGAAAAGCTATCTGCTATCTGAGATGAACTAGAAACTTAAATATTTTACATATATTCTTGGGATTTAAAGTAGGGTTTTTTTTCTCATTAAAAGAACAATTGGATGAATTGTTTTATAGTGTTATTTAATAATAAACATTAAAAAACCAAAGCAGTGGTCAAGATTTATAGTTTAGGGCAGCACCTGTGGCTCATCGAGTGGGGCGCCAGCCCCATATACCAAAGGTGGCAGATTCAAGCCCGGCCTCAGCCGAACTGCAAAAACAGAAAAATAGCTGGGCGTTGTGGCAGGCGCCTGTAGTCCCAGCTACTTGGGAGGCTGAGGCAAGAGAATCGCCTAAGCCCAGGAGTTGGAGGTTGCTGTGAGCTGTGTGACGCCACAGCACTCTACCAAGGACGATAAAGTAAGACTCTGTCTCTACAGAAGAAAAAAAAAAGATTTATAGTTTATTCTGAAGGAGGGTGGTAGTTAATCTAATTTTTGTTAAGAATGTTATCTGCCTTGTAGATTTTTAAAATACAGTGAGGATATAAAAAGGAACTCAAATTAAAAGATCAACTTAAAGGTACTGGGCTTTAAATGGATAGTATATTGAATTAAAACAGAATCTCTTCTACTTAGGAAGAGTAGAAGAGTGAGAATTAGGTAGATATACAATTGAGGCAAATTGTGTTTTTTACTCAATTTTTTTTGTGAATTATAAACTGTTGTGAAATTGTTGCCATTAATGAAATAGAGATTTAATTCATCTTTTTTCTCTGTTAGGTTGTAAAGGCATATGATCGTGTGGAGCAAGAGTGGGTTGCCATTAAAATAATAAAGAACAAGAAGGCTTTTCTGAATCAAGCTCAGATAGAAGTGCGACTTCTGGAGCTCATGAACAAACATGACACTGAGATGAAATACTACATAGGTGAGTGGGCAGGCAAACTGTGCTATCCAGCTCAGGCTGGAGATTCGCGTTAATAGTTATTTTTATATATCAACATGTTACTCTTATTTTAAAGTGATTAATTAAAATTTTACTTAATTTTTTAATTTATGTAAGATTTAGGCATAAATTTATGTAAGTTACTTGATCTATTAGTAATATTCTAAGTCTTGGGAAATGTGCATTCCTGGTGGAAACTAGTCCTTTTTTAGAAATCTTTAGAAAAAAGAATTTTAGAAAAGGCCATGTCAATTGACTTTATACTTTAAATTTATCTGAAAGTTGTATTCCTTTTTATGATGTATATTAATTTTAAAATAATGAGTATAATTTGTTCTGAGTTTCACTAAGTTCTTAAACTTGAAAACATAATCTACCTTTTTACCGTATAGAATAATTTATTATCTTAGTTATTTGGTACTTGCTGTGACCTACTTAAAAGGAAATTCAGTTAGGTCTACTACAAAGTCCTGCCAACCTTTCCTTCTCCCCAAAATCCATTTAAAAAGACGGAACAAACATGCTTGTGTCTGAGCTTTCTCTGATAGTGTCTTCAGTGCTCAGCATATTGTAAATGAATAATGACTCATGAGGTCAGGTGAAACTGAGTGAATTGATCTTTAATTGGAAGAACATTCTAATCACAGAGCATCTTAAAAAGATTTTTATAATCACACTGGGATTCTGACATCAGTTACTTTCTTTTTTTTTTTTTTTGAGACAGAGCCTCAAGCTGTCACCCTGTATAGAGTGCTGGGGCATCACAGCTCACAGCAACCTCCAATTCCTGGGCTCAAGCAAGTCTCCTGCCTCTGCCTCCCAAGTAGCTGGGACCACAGGCACCCACCACAACGCCCAGCTATTTTTTGGTTGCAGCCCTCATTGTTGTTTGGCGGGTCTGGGCTGGATTTGAACCCACCAGCTTAAGTGTACGTGGCTGGCGCCTTAGCCCATTGAGCCACAGGCGCCAAGCCTGACATCAGTTACTTTTTGCATTTCTTTTATGGCTACTGCTTAACCGGAAGGTTGAAACCCACACATGACCCATGTCTGTGAGGTATTGTGGAGCTATGTTTTTAGTTTAAATCTATGAACTGAAGTGAGTAAGAGCAGATAATATATATTCCTAAGTAACCTTTTAAGGATTCTATTATTTGCGTGTCAAGTAGTGCTATAGACTTCTATGTAGCCATGCACTTATTTTTATTGTGCTACTTATTCTAACTTTAGAATAAGTTAGATCATTCACCTATAACCTGAATGATCTAAAAGTGGTATTGATGGATACTCAGACAGGCAACCAGGAAGAGGAAAACACAGTGTATTCACAGTTTCTAGTGAGCAGACATTGAATGTTCTGTTATTCCAGATGGATTTGTTAGAGAAACTTCTGGTTTTGTGGTCCTAAAAGAGCAAACTGAAGGTAACCTTGACAGATGGTGGTTCTATATCATTCCATTTGAGTTACAGGTTCTGAATTTCGTATAGGTAAAACTGCTTAGAGTGAAGAGTAGCACTTTATTGAATAACCTCACCTGATGTGAAGTCCTTGTTAATACTTAAAGCATAATCTTTGAAGCCGTTTAGTGAGTATAGCAAGTAATATATTCTTTATTGTTTCCCCATTTATAGGCTCACACATCGTTTCTTCTTTTGATTGAGCTTTATTTGAAAATTTCCCAAATCTTTAGTCTTACATAGGATTTCCCATTTTTCCAATTTGATAAACATAATCAAGTTCCTTACACAAAGCCTGATTTTCAAAAATTTGCTCTGTTTGCCTAAAAGGAAAAAAAATCTTTGATAACCATTAGTGAAATCTAAACCTAGTAACATAAATTATGTATTTATACATCAGAGCCTACACAGAGAGGGCTGCCAAGTAGAGAACATTGTCCCAAATGCCAGATCTCAGTAGCTGGAGCTGAGATACAAGGTGGTAAGAAGGAGGGCTCTCAGGAAGTAAAAAGAAAATAAAAGCTTTCTTTTATAAATGAAGATAAAGTTGCTCGAGTATCTTTAGTACTATTTGTCAGTTTACCACTTGGTTTCAGGCCTGCCGCCTCTTTTTGAATATAAGGTATTTTGTGTACTTTATACCCTATATCACTTTTTGAGAGACATTCCACCTATTTAATTCAATAAAAACTGTGCTGTTACTGCATAATCCTAATCGTCAAACTTTACTTTTGTTTCACTCTACATTGGACATCATAATGTTACAGATTGAGAGTTTGTATGTTATTCTCATTTTATGGGTATATTTACAATGAAATTTTTTTCTCTTTCAGTGCATTTGAAACGCCACTTTATGTTTCGAAACCACCTCTGTTTAGTTTTTGAAATGCTATCCTACAATCTTTATGATTTATTGAGGAACACCAATTTCCGAGGGGTCTCTTTGAACCTAACACGGAAGTTTGCACAACAGATGTGCACTGCACTGCTTTTCCTTGCAACTCCAGAACTTAGTATCATTCACTGTGATCTAAAACCTGAAAATATCCTCCTTTGTAACCCCAAACGCAGTGCAATCAAGATTGTTGACTTTGGCAGTTCTTGTCAATTGGGGCAAAGGGTAAGCATTATTTTAGTAACTTGTGAATTGAATAGAACTAAGTAGAACAGTACAGGTAGATACTTGAAATGTCATTAACATGTATACAGTTTGGAAGCAATTGTAGGATGGTTATTTTTAAAATGTAGCACTTGAATCACCTTGTGTTAATATGTGTTTTGGGAAAATACGTTTTAAAATGAAAATAGCAATACCTTGCATTGAAGGACAATAATTTTTTTCAAAGTGGATACATTTAAAATTATATGTATGCTAAGATTGAGGGAGAACAAGGCTAGGCGAGGTGGCTCACACCTGTAATCCCAGCACTTGGGAGGCCAAGGCAGTTGGATTGCCTGAGCTTACAGGTTTGAGACCAGCCTGAGCCAGAGTGAGACCACGTCTCTAAAAAATAGCCGAGTGTTGTGGAAGGCACCTGTAGTCCCAGCTACTTAGGAGACTGAGGCAAAAGGATCACTTGAACCAAAGAGTCTGAGGTTACTGTGAGCTAAGATGCCATGGCACTCTACCAAGGGTAAACAAGTGAAACTGTGTCTCCAAAAAAAAAAAGATTGAGAGAGAATAGGAGATAAAAGAAATAAATATGAGCTAAGTTGTAACTGTATTTCCAAAATTGAGGTTTTAGTGTAAATTTTAGGACTTTTCAGTACTAGAGCGTTGAATACTTGCTGTGAAATATTTCTGAGGACCAACCACGATAAATGTTCTTCCTTAAAAACTGATGGCTCAACAAAAAAATGTCAGGCAGTTTTGGAAGATTCACATTGATTTTTGATAACAACGTTTATTCTTATTTTCTCTTAATTTAGCATTTAAAGTTTAGCTGATTTAGGAAAGCATATTTTTCCTACCCTTTTTTAGCATTGTAAAATCTACTCTGATAGCAAGTTTTACAAAGGAGTTATAGATTGTTTTCCTTTTAAATGGGATTAGTATCACCATTTGATAATATTTTACTTTTTATCACTATAAAATTACTTGAATGTATTGAAACTATTTTTTTAAAATGCCAACTAACATATTAATGTTATTTTTCTTACTGGCTTTTCCATTTTTTGATTTTTCCAGATTAGAGAAATTTTCTGTTTTATCCAACTTCTGTACAGGCTTTATGTACAGCGGGTTGATTTCATTGTAAAGGTCTATAGCCATTGAATAGGATTGTCTTTTTATTGTTTTCTAAACTTAAAGTAGCGATCCTATTGATTATTGAAATAATTTTTAAAAATTGATGTAAGAAGCAAAGCTTGCAGTTTCAAAAGCCTCTGAAAAATCAAGAGATGCTCACAGTTAATACAGACTAAAGTATATTATGAATGAATGCTTTTCTTGAGAGTAATTTGAATACATTTGAGATGTGAGAATTTTTTCCTGTTTAAACCAAATCATATATTCTGTCATAATACCAAACTGAGATAACTATCTTTAACTCAGTAAGTTCTTAACTATTCAGGTTGATCAGAATCACACAGACTTGAAGTTATTTCCAAAATAATACATGCAGTGGTGTGGTGAAAGATCTGTTGTGTCAGATACAGAAGGAAACAGGGCAAGTGTAAGATGGTAAAACCACTACTTTAAACAGGCTAGATAGGTAGGTGACACACTTCCTTGCATAAACTGTGAAGTACCACAATTTTAGTAATAGGGAGTCTTTTGGCCTTGAAGGGTTATTAATGCTGTTGGCTTATAAAAACTTAGAAATCTAGCAAATCTTCCCTGTCTTTTTGAACTATACTTTCTTCTTAACAGTGCATTAAGGTCAGGTTAACCTGCTTGTAGAGGCCTGAGATTGTTCATGAAGACTTGGCTTGAAGTTGCAGTGGGAGCCATGGATTTCGTGAACTTTTTATGGCTGTGTGGTTTCAGTGTTTAGTTAGGATTTTGCTTCTTTCTCTTTTCTTTCTTTCTTTCTTTTTTTTTTTTTTTTTTTTGAGACAGAGATACAGAGTCTCACTTTGTCGCCCTTGGTAGAGTGCTGTGGTGTCACAGTTCACAGCAACCTTTTGGGCTTAGGCCATCCTCTTGCCTCAGCCTCCCGAGTAGCTGCGACTATAGGGGCCTGCCACAACACCCGGCTATTTTTTTATTGCAATTTGGCTGGAGCTGGGTTTGAACTCACCACCCTCGTCATATGGGACCAGCACCCTACTCACTGAGCCACAGGCACCACCCTCTTTCTCTTTTTTCATAAGTCCCTTTGCTTTAATGGTATTTCTAGATGCAAATTTCCAGTAGCTAAAGAAAGCTAATTGGTTTCTGAAGACATTCTTAGATTTCTTGATTGAAAATAGTTCATTTCAAGATTTTCTTTGTAGGGGCAGTGCCTGTGGCTCAAATGCCAGCCCCATATGCCAGAGGTGGCAGGTTCAAACCCAGCCCCGGCCAAAAACTGCAAAAAAAAAAAAAAGATTTTCTTTGTAATAAGTCTTGGATTGAGGTGGAGGGGTCAGGATAGAGAAGAAATGATTAGTTAGAAATGACCAGTTGAATCTTTATGTGGCAGTGTTTGGGGGATTATCTATGAGACAGTAGAGTAGAAATGTAATTTTAAATTACATTGTACTGACGTTAGTTTCTCTCTATGCTGAAATACATTATATGGGTTAATTTACAGTTTAGCTGTTAAGTCAGTGATAAACCAGGTGCCAGCTATAGCAGGAAGGTATTATAATTAACACATTGACTGCCATGTAAATTGTATTTAATTTATGTTAGTTTCTAGCTTGGGGCAAACTCACCAGTCTCTTCACCTAATAAAACACTGTGATGACACCCTCCCCCCCAAGTATTTTTCTAGTGTGGTAGTCAATATGTTAATGAGGAAATAAATTACTTTCAGTAATATTCTTTTCTAATGAGATAGAATTATTTTAAGATATGCATGTGTAAAAAAAAAGATATACAAATTTGGAGAAGAGAGCTTTATTTCTCAGGGTTGCAGATTGGGGGTGGCCATGCCAGCAAAAGTTGGAATTGTTTTAATATGTATTTTGATGACCAGTCCAGACTGGACTAAATGAAAAGGCCTCAATTTTTATGCATTATGTATTTCACAGCCAGATTAAATAATCCTGTGAAATATTTAGTTCTTTAATCAGTATTCAGTCTACTATCAGAGTAAGTAAATGAAATCCAAATTCAGGAATTAGCCAATACTTTGTCTTTAATATCAGATCAATGTTCTTAATCCTATGTTGACCAAAATTATAAGCAAAACTTACATTGAATTAATACTGTTTTGAAATATATTTCAGATATACCAGTATATTCAGAGTCGCTTTTATCGGTCTCCAGAGGTGCTACTGGGAATGCCTTATGACCTTGCCATTGACATGTGGTCACTTGGGTGTATTTTGGTTGAAATGCACACTGGAGAACCTCTGTTCAGTGGTGCCAATGAGGTAAATGATATTTTACTTCAAAATTTGTTTCTGTTTTCATAATTTCTTTCTGCTTTTCATCTATGGCAGTATAATATAGAAGGTTTTTTTAGGGAAAGATGTCTGTATAGCAGCTCAGTCATTCAGGTGTCATGCCAGTTTTGAATTTTTATTAGCCATTTTCTTGTGTTTGTCAGTTATCACAAAGATAGGTTTAGAATTATGAGATGGAAAGTAAGATATTTTCATCCCTGGCCAGGGGGGGTGGCTCAGGCCTGTAATTCCAGCTCTCTGGGAGGCTGAGGTGGATAGATTGCTTGAGCTTAGGAGTTGGAGACCAGCCTGAGCAAGAGACCCCACCTCTACTAAAAATGAAAAACTGAGGCAAGAGAATTGGTTGAGCCCAAGAGTTTGAGGTTGCTGTGAGCTATGAGGCCAAAGCACTCTACCAAGGGCAACAAGATGAGACTCTGTCTCAAAAAAAAAATTTAGATGTTGGTGTGGATGTGGAGAAAAGGGAACACTTCTACATTGCTGGTGGGAATGCAAACTAAGACGTTTGGAGAATACTCAGAGATATAAAAATAGACCTGCCATTTGATCCTATAATTCCTTTACTTGGTATATACCCAAAAGATCAAAAATCACATTACAACAAAGATATCTGTGCCAGAATGTTTATTGCAGCCCAGTTCATAATTGCTAAGTCATGGAAGAAGCCCAAGTGCCCATCGATCCTAATAAATGGATCCTAATAAGTGGGTTAATAAATTGTGGTACATGTATACCTTGGAATATTGCACAGCCTTAAAGAAAGATGGAGACTTTACCTCTTTTGTGTTTACATGGATGGAGCTGGAACACATTCTTCTTAGCAAAGCATCTCAAGAATGGAAGAAAAAGTATCCAATGTACTCAGCCCTACTGTGAAGCTAATTTATAGCTTTCATATGAAGGCTATAACCCAATTATAGCACAAGAATATGGGGAAAGGGACAGGGAGGGGTGGGGGAGGATGGGTGGAGAGAGGGTAAATGGTGGGATCACACTTATGGTGCATCTTAGAAGGGTACAGGTGAAACTTATTAAATGCAGAATACATATGTTTTCATATAATAACCAAGAAAATCCCATAAAGGTTATGTCAAACAGTTGAATGAAAATATATCAGATTGTATATGAAGCCAGCACATTGTACCCCATGATTGCACTAATGTACACAGCTATGAGTTAATAAAAAAAATTAATTTTTTTATCCCCTTGTGAAGAACAATTAATTAAATTAGAAAGTATTAATCAAATTAGAAAGCATTAAGTATTTGTTACAAATTTTACACCTTTTCAGTATTACAGCTTAAAAATGATAATGAAAGAAGTAAGGGCCACCCTGACACATTATCTAAACATTGGTATACATTTTGAGAGTGTGATTTGACCAGTAAGATTGATAGATACTAAGTTTGAAGATTTATGGTAAACTAGGATCGTAGAATTTTCGGGCTATAGAGGCTATGCTGTGCAATTCTATAGTCCACTGGTTTTTGGTCAGTTAATAGGACATTTTGAAGGTCAGAGGATCAAGAGAGAGGCCAAGCTGCCCTATAGTCAGAAGATAAGCCTTCCTTTGTTTTAAAACTATTCACTTGCGGGATTTTGTTTGTTTTTAAAAGTTGACCATTGCAGATCTTGATCATTCTGTTTATTAATAAATGAGGAAAGAAAAGCTAAAGACTATGACTTGTATCACGTTATGCAGCTGTTAGTAGGTGATGTCCCTTCTACCCTTCCTTTTAACTCATTCAGCCTCAGCTAGTGAGCTATTCTTTGGTTGCAACTGCCACAGTATTTCTTTTTGTTTAAAATAAATAATATTACCCTATAAATTAGTATCTTCCTTGGGCTTAAACATTATTAGGATCACCTACAACTTCTAGTGGTTTCTCGTCTCACTCATGGTAAAGCTGTAGTCCTTTGAGTAGCTCACAAGATTTCTACTCCCTCTGATGCCGCTTCTCAAACACCTGCCCTCTCTGCGGTCCAGACAAAACCTTCTGTGTGGTCCCTTGAGAACACCAGCCACGGGGCCATACCAGTCCCTTTGTGTTTGTTCTTTCCAGCCCTTGAAATGCTTTTCCCAGGTAGCACTTGGCTCTTTCCTCACTGACCCTTGAGTCTTTGCTCTAATGTCACCTTCTCAGTGAAACCTGTATACCCTACTTAGAGTCACAGTATCCTCTCCACCCCCTTTACTTTCTTCATAGTTCTTAGTTGTCATCTGGCAGAATGCATTTCATTATTTGTTGATTATTGATCTCTTCCTACTATAACCTAAACTACTTTTTGGCAAGGAATTTTGTCTGTTTTGTTTATTGCTATATTCTGCTACTGAACATGGTTTCTAGCTAATAAGTAGATATACTCAGTATTTGAGTGAATGAATCTGTACCCTATTGAGCCTCTGGTTTTGTTTTTTTTTTTAATGGTTATTTAAAATTTTCCAAACCTGAAACTTTAAAATTTGCTCTCCTCCTACCTTATAGTTCGCCGTTATCCATGCTGTAGATTTATATGTTTGTTGCTTGCCAGTCTTCTCGCCTATGGAAAGTTAGCTGCAGTAGGCAGGGCCTGTCCTTCTCTTGTTCATTACTGTATGTTCAGTACCTAGAAGAGTGCCTGACTCACAGGAGATGTAAACCTTATTTATGAATGAATGAATTGGTGAGCAGAATTAGGATGTACAACAGAAATTAAAGGTTTTTATTTTTGTTTTTATTTTTAATACAGGTAGATCAGATGAATAAGATAGTGGAAGTTCTGGGTATTCCACCTGCTCATATTCTTGACCAAGCACCAAAAGCAAGAAAGTTCTTTGAGAAGTTGCCAGATGGCACTTGGAACTTAAAGAAGACCAAAGATGGAAAACGGGTAAAAATAGGGATATATTTGTTTTGAGCCTTTGTGTATTTGCTTGAAATCAGTGTGGCAGTTAACAATTGCATCAACAACTCAGGTAGATTTTATTTTATTCAAAAGTCACATATGGTTTGACCTAAACTGTTTGTATGGACCAGTGTTTGATTAATGGTCAGAGTTCTCTTTAAGACTTCATTTTATAAAGTGTATGCCTGCATTTTGAAATAGCCAATCAAGTCACCATGCTTCATTTCAACAGTAGAATCAATAAATGTGACCTTTGTTTATCACAGGTTGGGCATTTAGTGAAGTCACAGTTAATAATACTGCAGCGGTGAACAGAAGTCACAAGGGCAGTAAATTTTTTTTTTTTTTTTTTAGTATAGTTGATAAAGACTTGGCTTAAGCAGTTTGTGATTTTCAAGGATATTCACTAACTAGATGGTCCTTAAGTATGAGTTCAGATGCTTAGCTTGATGACCTGGCTAGCAAAAATTTCACATTCCATAATCATTAAAAGTGAGGTTTTAAAAACATTAAATTTGTTTTAGCAATTTTCTCTTATCTGAGGACTTTTTTCAGATATTTAAAACTATGTCAATTAATAGAGTAAATGATGGCAATTTTGCTTTTTTATTTATTTGCAAATAATCATATATTTTGTAATGTAGTTTGGTCCTAGTATTAAACGAATATAATGTATAAATATGTGATTGAATGTGATATATACATGCACAAGTACATAAACAAGTCACCTTGTGACTGTAGTTTGTGTTTTTAACGTTGCTCCAGTTACTGTGTCCATGCATTTTGGTGATGCTGCCACCAGGTGTCATTTTCAGTGAACTGAAGGTGATGGGTGCTTTAATTCACTTCCACATAGCTGTGGAGTCTTAACTTTTAATGTCAAATTATTTTCTTTAGGATTAAAAAAAAAAAAAACTTATGTAATGTTATCTTTTACAACTGATTTGTAACTTAACTACATTCTGCCTCATTCTCTAAAGTTACAGGGAGTGCAGTTTCCTTCAGCTACTGGGCTTCTGTCTTTAAGTAAGGGATGGAAAATATCAAGCAGACCACCTTAAGGCCTCCCTTTACCTTTGCTCACATAGCTTATTAACCATAGCCCATTTTCCTCCTGAACCAAAACATAACCTAGGAATTCTTCTTAGCTTCACCAGCATTCAAGGTAGCTCCTACCGGTTGGAATTATCGTGGAGGACATGAAATTTCCTTTGTTTTTCTTCTCTGCAGTAAGGATGATATTTTAGATTTGTTTTCTGCTTCTGTTATTTTTTCTCAAAATACCTATTCTGTTCTGTTTTTCAAATTTCTGACTTAAAAAACTTGAATTAAGCAACTGTGACCTGTGACCTATCATTTCTTTCAAATTGAACTATGATTATTTTTAATTAACTGTAGATTTTTGTGAGATTTCTCTTAGTCACTCTTACCAATTGACTTAAGCAACTTAATTTTTTTTAAGTATGAAGTACCTGTTGCTTTTAACAGAAATTTTGCAATAAAAAAATCAAATCTATAATCACATTATTATATTATGAAGGGTACGCTAGGAATTTTAACCAGAGATTTAAAAAGATGTGCATACATTTTCATTGGTTATCACTGTGTAGTTGATTTCCTTGGCAATTTTCTTTTCTTTTTTAATGTCTCATTTTATGTTTCAAAAGTCCATATTAGAGTTTTCCATTAATGAAATCCATACAACTTCATTTTTCTTTGATGAGGGAAGGGAATGAAAATGTAAGACAAAACGGATGTTATTTTGTTGAGGGAGATACTCAGTTGTTTAGCTTTAACCTTTATGTAACAGTGCCTCCACTGTCTAAGATAATATGGAATATTTCCATCATGCCTAAGTCCTCTTAAAATCATTCTCTGTCATTTCACCCCTGTTTTCTATCACCATCGGTTAGTTTTGCCTGATCATAGGCAAACTTTATATAAATGGAATCTTATATTATTCAATTGGTTTCTTTCACTTAGCTAATATATTGTTTTTGGAGATTCATATAGTTGTATGTCTCAGGAGTTATTTCTTTTTTTTGCTTCATAATATTTCATTGGATGAATATATGTATCATAATTTATCTATATTCGCCTGTTGGATATTTGGGTTGTTCAGTATGGGACTGTCATGAATAAGGTTACTAGGAACATTCTCCTGTGTGTCTTTTGTTCACAGACATTTTCATTTCTCTGGAGGTATCACAAAGTAAAATTGTTAGGTCACAGTGTGCATATGTATCTGATTTCACAAGAAAAAGCCAAACAGTTCTCCAGAGTTGTTTTATCATGTTATATTTCCAGGATGTGTCAGGGTTCAGTTGCTGACCACTGAATATGGTTGGTCTTTTGGATTTTAGGCATTCTAGTAGGGATGTGGTGATGACTAATGATACTTGACCACCTTTGAATATGGGTATAGTGTTAGCACATTTCATATGCTTACCTTAGTAGTAATAGCATTATTTGTTGAAAACTGTAGCCTTACCCTAATAGATTGATCTGATTGGGCACTCTTGTTCAGAATGCATTCAACTGGGTTGGCACCTGTAGCTCAAGTGACTAAGGCGCCAGCCATATACATCAGAGTTGGCGGGTTTGAATCCAGCCTGGGTCTGCCAAACAACAATGACAACCACAACCAAAAAAAAAAAAAAAAGGATAGCCGGCATTGTGGCGGGCACCTGTAGTCCCAGCTTCAGGGAGGGTAGGCTGAGGCACGAGAATCACTAAAGCCCAGGAGTTGGAGGTTGCTGTGAGCTGTGATGTCACTGCACTCTATCCAAGGTGACAGCTTAAGGCTATGTCTCAAAAAGAATGCATCCATCTTTCATGCGTTATGTTTGGGCTACGTCCACTGCTCTTTCTGGTCCTTAAACCAATAATACCACAGTGTTGGTTACTGTAGCTTTATAGTAAGTCTTGAACTCAAGCATTTCAACTCATCTTTTGAACTCGTCTAGCTCTTTTCTTCTGTTTCAAAATTTTCTGATCTAGAAATTTTCTTCTGTTTCAAAATTTTCTGAATTTTAGAATCAGTTTAAAATCATCAAATTTTTTTGATAATATAAATTTATTGGCTCACAGTTCTGGAATTTGAGAAGTCTTATGAGTATCTTCTCATCTCATGTCGGAGGCAAAGAGCTTATAAATTTGTATCAAAAAATTCTGCTACACTTTTGACTTGGGGTTTTATTCAGGAGAATGGGCATCTTATCAATATTAAGTCTTCAATCTATAAACATTGGTGGATATTCATTTATTTAGCGTTTTCATTTCTCTCAGTGGTATTTTATAGTTTTTAGTATAGAAGTGTCACATATTGTTTACTTTAGTCTGAAGTTTTTAATTTTTTGAATGCAATTTTAAATGGTGTAATTTTAAAAATAAAATTTCCTAATGTTGCATTGCCTTGCATATTGACTTTGACTCTGTGTCTGAGAGTTCTGAATCTGTCATCAAACACAGATTGAAAATACAGTATTTTAGGTATCCCCCTATTCATACAAGGATGGCTGACTTTTTATATTTACCAATTCAGTATGGCTGAAGGCAGAACTTTAAGTATATGTGGATTTGGGGTGTCCTAGAACCAGTCCCTCATGTACACTGAGGGCCAATTGTATTTTTTTGTCCTCATTGAGATTCTGTAGAGTTTTCTGCTTAAACATGTTATCCTCTATGAGTGAAGACAGTTTTATTCTTTCCATTATGTGTCTTTATTTCTTTTTCTTGGATACTTTATTTTGTCTTGGACACCCATATGATGAATAATAATGGTGAGAGCAGACTTCTTTCATTGTTCCTAACCTTACAGAAAAAGCATACAATTATTCAGTGTTAAGTATATGTTAAATTGCATTTTTTATGTTTTAGGTAAATCCCTTTTAGCAGGTTGAAGGACTTCTGTATCAAGTGTTTTGAGAGCTTTCTTAAAAAAAAAAAATTAGGAATGGATTTTGAATATTGTCAGATGTTTTTCCTGCATCTATGGAGATGATTATGACTTTTCCTCCTGTTACATGGTGAAATAACATTAATTAATTTTTGTAATGTTATACTCCAACCTATAATAAACTATACTTGGCCTTGATACACTATCATCTTGCTGAATTCAATTTGCTAATGTGTTGATGAGGAATTTTGTTTCATTTGTTTCTGTATAACTAAATATCTGAAACCTAATATCATTATTAGGGCTTCACTCTGAGGATTAAGCTGGCTGCATGAAACTATTCTTAGTTTTTGGAAAGAATTTCTTTTTTTTCTTTCGTGGTTTTTGACCAGGGCTGGGTTTGAACCTGCCACCTCTGGCATATGGGGCCGGTGCCCTACTCAACTGAGCTACAGGCACTGCCCTTGGTAAGAATTTCTATAAGATTGGTTAGCATTATTTCTTCTGTAAATGTTTACTATAGTTCATCGATGAAGCCGTCAGAACCTGAGGTGTTCTTTGTTAGAAGACTATTAATTGTAATTCATGTTTTATGATAAAAATAAGGTTATTCAGATTTTCTTTTTGAATTAGTTTTGATGAGATACTTATTTCAAAAAACTTTTCTTTCTCACCTAAGTTGAATTTGTTAGCATAAAATTATCCATATTAGGGTACTATTATCTTTTAATTTCTAGAGGCTCTGTAGCAATAGTCTTTTATTCCTGATATTAGTCATTATGCTTTCTCGTTTTTTTCCAACTAATCTTGCTCAGTATTCATCAAGTTCATTAGTCTTTCAAATGCAGCTTTTGACTTTTTTTGGTTTAATTCCTTTAGTTCTTAGTATAATTTCTACTCTGTTTATAGTTAGTTGTTTTTTATTGTTCTTGTACTTTGGGTTGAATCTGCTCTTTTTCTAGCCTCATTTAATGGTATAAAATTTTACACTAAGCACTGCTTTAGCTCCATCCTGTAACTTCAAGTTTTAACAATAACTCATTTTCACAAATGTTTCTAATTTTCATTATGATTTCTTTTTTAACTGATCAAGATTTAGAATTTAGTTATATAATTTCAAAATATTTTAGGATTTTCTAGACATCTTGTTATTGATGTCTAATTCAGTAGCACTGTGTTCATAAAACATGATTTCACTCTCAAAATTCATTGATGGCCTAGCATATAATCTGCCTTGGTGGATGTTGCATGTGCATTCGATAAGAATTGTATTTTGAGCTAGGCCTGATGGCTCACTATAATTCCAGCTATTTGGGAGGCTGAGGTGGGAGGATTACTTGAGGCCAGGAGTTCAAGACTAGCCAGGGCAACATAGTGAGACCCCCATCTCTTAAAAAAAAAAAAAAAAAGGAAAAAAATTAGCCATGGGTAGAGGCTCTTGCCTGTAGTCCCAGCTATTCAGGAGGCTGAGATGGGAGGATCACTTGAGCCCAGGAGTTAATTATAGTGAACGATAATCAAGCCACTTTCCAGCCTCGGTAGCAAGAGTGAGACCACATCTCAAATGAATAAAGAATTGTATTTTGTATTTGTTTGGAGTCCTAGTCTTCAAATTTCAAGGTAGATCAAAATTGTTTAGATTTTTCTTCACATTTTTTATATCCTTACTCTGTATGTTTGTGTGTATTTTTGTTTTGTCAATAACAGAGAAGTCTTAATCTTCAATGATAATTTTGCATTTTTCTCAGTTTCCATTTTGTTGCTTTATATTTTTTTAAAGATTTGTTAATTTAGTATTTTTATAAGTCCATTTGCATTGCTGTAAAGTGGCTGGGTGATTTACAACAAAGTGATTTAACTGGCTCACAGTTCTGCAGGCTATGAAGAAAGCCTCAGGCCAGCATCTGCTTCTGAGAAGCCCCTCAGAGGGGCTTCCAATCAAGGAGGAAGGTGAAGGGAGCAGGTTTGTGACAAGAGTAGGACCAAGAAAAGGAGGAGGAGAAGGTGGTGCCAGGCTCTTTGAAACAGCCAGCTCTGTGTGAACTAATGAAGTGGAACCCACTCGTAATCACAGGGAAGGCCCCAAGCCATTCATGAGGAACCTGACCCAAACACCTCCTATCAAGCCCCACATTCAACACTGAGCATCAGATTTCAACGTGAGATTTGGAGGAACAAACGTCCAAACCATATCAGTATTGTTATGACGTCTTGATTAACTGACCCCTTTTCATCACAAAATGCCCTCAATATTTTTCCGTGAAGTCTTGTCTGATAATTATTTTAAGTCATACTAGCTTTTCTATTCTTAGTGTATTCTTGGCATATTTTTTTAGTCTTTACTTGAACTTGTCCATACTTTTTTTATATTTAAAGTGTGACTTTTGTGTACACCATGTGGTTAGTTCATGTCTTTATTTAGTTAGTTAGTTGTTAGACAGAGCCTCAAGCTGTCACCCTGTATAGAGTGCTTTGGCATCACAGCTCACAGCAACCTCCAATTCCTGGGCTCAAGCGAGTCTCCTGCCTCTGCCTCCCAAGTAGCTGGGAGTACAGGCACCTGCCACAACGCCCAGCCATTTTTTGGTTGCAGCCATCATTGTTGTTTGGCGGGGCCAGGCTGGATTCGACCTGCCAGCTCAGGTGTAGGTAGCTGGCGCCTTAGCCCATTGAGCCACAGGCGCCGAGCTGGTTCATGTCTTTTAATCTAGTGTGATAACTCGCTTTTACAGTGAATATTTAGCCCATTTAATAATTCAGAGGATTAGGTTTAACACTTGTGTCTCATTTGTGTTCAGTTTTGTCTGTTCTTTGGTCCCTGTTCTTTCTTTCCTGCCTTTTTTGGGATGTAGGGGGTAGTTATTAAGCACTTTTGGGTATTTGATAGCATCATCTTTATTGACTTTGCATTTATCCACCGTGTGTAATTTTTAGTGTTATTTTACAATATGCATCTTTAACATCAATTTGCCTTCAAATAATACTGTATCACTTGATAAATCATGTAATGGCCCTGTAATTTTGTCTCATACCCTTCTGTCTCTTTTGCACTTGTCATATATTCTGCATGTTATAAGCCTCCCAACAGCTTATTGACTATTTAAATAGAAAATGGACTTTCATAGAAATTTTAAAACATATAGATAATGGGAAGATCTTTTACATTTAGTCTTATTTTAAGGTCTTTCTGGAGTTCTTCCTTTCTTTTTGCAATTCCTGGCTTCCATCAGGTATTTTTCTTCAGTCTGAAGAACTTACAATTTTTTTTTTTTTGAGTGACTTTTGTTCATAACTTCTCTTAGCAATTATTTATCTGAAAATATTTTTATTTGCTTTCTTTTTGCTCAAAAAGTATTTTTGATAGATGTAGAATTCTAGATTGACCTTATTCTTTTCTCTCAGCCAGAGTAAAAGATATTATGTCAACTTTCTGGATTACACTGTTTCTGAAGAGAAGTCAGTAGCTATTCTGAGCATTCTTCTGTATATATTTCTCCCTCACCTCCTAGTTGATTTGAATGTTTTCTCTTTGTTTGATTTTCATCAGTTTGACTATTGTGGTTTTCTTTGTATTTATTTTCACCTGAGTTCACTGAGTGTCTTAGACCTATGGGTTGATATCTCTCTCTCTCTCTCTCTCTCTCTCTCTCTCTTTTATTTTTTTTGGTAGAGACAGAGTTTTACTTTGTCGCCCTCGGTAGAGTGCTGTAGCGTCACAGCTCACAGCAACCTCCAGCTCTTGGGCTTAGGCGATTCTCTTGCCTCAGCCTCCCTAGTGGCTGGGACTACAGGTGCCTGCCACAACACCTGGATATTTTTTGTTGCAGTTTGACCAAGGCCAGGTTCGAATCTGCCACCCTCGGTGATATATGGGGCCAGTGCCCTACTCACTGAGGGTTGATATCTTTCAAAAGTTTTTGAAAATCCTCAAACATTATCTTTTCAAATATTTGCTCTGGTTCTTTCTTCTTGTTCTCCAGTGACATGTATGTTGTAGTGTTTAACTTCTCCATTTGGTTCATTCTGTTTTCTCTTTGTGTTTTTAGTTTGGATGATTTCTTTGCTCTGTCTTCTAGATCACTGATGTGTTTTCCTTGTACTGAGTCCAGTCTGCTGTTCAGAATCACACGGATTCTTCACTTCTGATAGTCTCAGCATTTTTATTTGTCCTTTTTCAAAAGAAAAAGTTTTCTCTTCTGAAATTCCCTATCTGTTCACATACTGTCCACCCTTTGAACTAAATTCTTTAAACTGTTTATCATCATCATTTTGTCTGCTTGTTTCAACATCTGGGCCATGTGTTTATGTGGATCTCTTACTGCTTTTTTTTCCACACTTGATTATGGACTCCATTTTGTGTTTGTTTTTTTCTTATACCTATAATTTTTAAATGTGTACCAAACTGTGTTTAAGAACGGTTAAGGGCTCAGCGCCTGTGGCTCAAGCGGCTAGGGCACAAGCCACGTACACCTGAGCTGGCAGGTTCAAATCCAGCCCAGGCCCCCCAAACAGCAATGACAACTGCAACCAAAAAATGGCTGGGCGTTGTGGTGGGCGCCTGTGGTCCCAGCTACTTGGGAGGCGGAGGCGAGAGAATCGCTTGAGCCCAGGAATTGGAGGTTGCTGGGAGCTGTGATGCCACAGCACTCTATCCAGGGGGACAGCTTGAGGCTCTGTCTAAAAAAAAAAAAAAGAACAGTTAAGAAGGGAGTAAATCTTACTATTATCCATCAGAAAGAGGCATGCTCCTAGTGTGGGCCTGGTTCTTGATACGACTTGGAGTTGAGCTGAGTCTGGCCTTCATTTGTTTGACTTAGGTTCTGTTCACCAGTGTCTTTGTATGTTTTGAGTTGGGATCAGGGTTGTGTCTGCGCAGCATGGAGACTCTAGCAGTCTCTCTCTCTGTCCATGACTGCCCAGCCAACAGACCCACTCCTAGCTCCGCCTTCCCTCTTCCTCCTCTTGTCCTGCTGCATGTGTTCTTTGTTTATATGGAGGGCAGAAGTTGGTTCAGGCGTGGGCTGTATTTTCCTCACCCACGTCTATGGCATGCTTGCTCCTTCTCCAACCATAGCTCTTGTCTATGAAAGGCTTTTCATTTTCTAGAATTCAAAGGAAATCTTCAGAGGGATCCTTTGGGTCCCAAGCTAGCTCTCTGATGGGTTTTGTTTGTTTGTTTGTTTTGTAGAGACAGAGTCTCACTTTATCGCCCA